>JANHFL010003027.1:32615-48207 GCA_032468155.1 Oxyrhabdium leporinum
CCTGCCCCCCCCCCCATAGGAATTGAGAATCCCTGCAAGAGAGAAGTGACAAGAGGCAGATCTTTGTGCTGGATGGGCCACTTGGGATGTGTCTTTCTGGATAGCTAGTTCCCACTGTTTTAATGAAGCTTTTCCTGATCTGCAGCCCCTTAACTTGGTTGAACTTAAGTGCCTTAATTCCCAACTAGTAAGGCTTAAAGTATTGGACTTCAGCTCCCACAAACTGTAGCCAGTACGGTACTGAACTGAAATCTATAATTAAAGCACATGGGTTGGAGTCATAAACTTTAAACCATATTTTTAGCCACAATTTATTGCATAAAGCACACTTGGCTGGTTTCACACAATACATTAAATTATTAAAGATGGTGTGCTAAACCACTCGTAGTTTTCACCATTATTAGTTGCCTGAGCCACAGCGGAAGGATCTTTCCAATGTATTAAGCCCTAAGGCAGCTATGGTTGACAAACTGCAATTGTACCTTATATCTGAAAAACCAAAACCTCACGATTGCGTTATGGTTTAGTGTAATATGTGTCTAGAATCTACATGTAGCCAAATTACGTTAAATTGCTTAAGCGTAAGTACATCTGAATAATGGAGAGAAGAAAGTATTTTATCCCATCAGATGAACGAAATTCTAGCAATGCTAAAGAGCTATTTCTGAGGACAGAGCCTCAGTGGGAGGTATATTACTAGCTTTCTCTTATCCACCTTATTTTTTTTTCTAGTAGTTTTTCACCCCACCAAAGTAACAGCATGTAGTTACTTCTGTATTTTAATGAAGGAACTTCAAAACTATTGTCCCTGAATAAAACAGCATCGAATCAAGCCAGGTAAAAAAGAAGTATGATCTCTTAGGTAGAGATTTTGAACCTGAAGATGGTTGTTTGAACAAAAAAAGATAAGTTTTGCAGTTGTGCCTATAAGAATGTGCACTCTTGCAGATTAATTGAATCCTCCAAGTCTTTGGATTGATTTGGCCCAGAAATACATCTTATTAATATGTAAATTAATGTCACAAGCTAACCCTATTGGTGCAAATAGAAAAGAGCTCTCATTACCTAGATTCTAGCTACTTAAAAGTAGAAAATGCTTAATTGGTCAAAAAAAGTGGAGCAGCTATACCGACACGCTACGCTGAGCTTGGTTGGTTTTAATCTTCTGTAACATTTTAGCAGTTTAGTGTTTTGTCAGAATCCTAGCCTTTTGGTTCAGTTTAGATTCAATATATAGTGTGAATCCTGAAAATGAGTTAACTTGGGACTCAGATTAAACGTGTTGTATGAATCCAGCTATGCTCTAGAGCAGGGGTCCCCAACCTTGGCAACTTTAAGACTTGTGGGCTTCAACTCCCAGAAAAGCTGACTGAGGAATTCTGGGAGTTGAAGTCCACCAAATCTTAAAGTTGCCAAGTTTAGAGACCCCTGGACTAGAGACTTTACATTGAAGTCTGCTGACATACGTGAGAGCACGTGGAGGTGCATATATTCTCACTGTAGTGCCAACTGACATACGTGAGAGTACGTGCATGTGCATATATTCTCACTGTAGTGCCAACCTCAACCCACACTACAGCTGTGCCAAGGAGATTTTGGGCACCCACAATGCCCAGCCTGTTTCTTTCATTGCCTGGAGTCAGCGCCCACAATCCGCAAAGACAGGACTCCTTTGTCAAAATCCCAATTCCCGTTGGGTTGGCTGAGATGGGGGAATAATTTTTCAATCTTGTATCATTTCATCCTTTTTCCGGAATTTTCCCAACAAGTGGAGGCTGCAGTTCTGAATCTGATTAACTGAGGTTGCGTAACTTCTTAGCATAGCCTCATAGAAAAACTTGAGCGAACTGTTAGTATGGGGAAGAAGAGACAGACACCCTGAAAATTAGGAAAGGAGAAGTAGGGGTTCCTGTTTTATGCTGCAAATCTTTATAGCCTGGTTCTTTACCCCTTCTTATGTAGCATTATTATATGTGGAATAGGTATCCCGAGATAAAGCTGTAAGGGTAAACACTTCAATTAAATAGATCGGACCAAAATATGAGATCCTGCTTTTGGTAACAGGTTTTTTTCCCCTTTCCCATCAGTAGTTGGTATTCCAGAATGAAATATCGGATCCATCCTTCACAACTTTAAAAGCAATGCCCTCTAGATATATTGGACAATGATTCCAATTACATAGGGGGATGCTGGGTTTGTTTTCGAGCACATGTGAAGGGCACCAGATTGGGGAAAGTTGGCTTAAAGGATTCCAAAAGGTCTGCCAAGTTAAAATGTATTCAACATACAAAGAACATCTACTCGATCTGTAAACAGGATGTCTCGCGTCCTGTTTCCAAAATGACTTACCAGATGCCTCCAAGAAGCCCTTCAGCAAGACTTGAAATTTGCCCACCCTCCCTGTGTTATTTTCCTACAGGGATCTATTAAGTGGGAATAGATTTCCTTTGAACAGGGAGTTGCTGTTATTCTACGAACATCAGTGGGATTAGCTTTATCTCCAACATGTCCCAATTTCATACAGTTAATCAGAAAGGAATTTTGCCCTTCCTTGAAATGGAGTCCATATTGGCAGTAATCAAATAAGTGTGTTGGACTCTCAGAAGTGGGCGCGTACAAAATTACACATCCCTTAGCATCTTCACTCTAGACCGCATAACAATTTCTGAACCGAAATTGTAAAACAAAGAAGAATTTTGTACAGCAGCTGGTTGCGTGCCACAAACTGAAGAGAGGCACCCTACAGTTGCCAAGAAGTGTAACTTTTTAAAGGAGCACATACATTATTTGCAACACATTCTGCCATACGAAGTGATGATGGTTACTATATATAAGTAGATAAATCCACATTCATAGTCTAGTTTTCAATCTTTGTGGTCCTGAACATTCTCCTGGCTTAGGAAGCCTTTTCATCCAATTTATGGGGGCTGCTCTTGTATTCATACAAAGGGTTAATATCAATTATTTCAAGGTCGCTAAACAGAACCTCCACATTTAGACATCGTATACCTCTGAATAACAGATATTAGGGGTTGTGCAAACAATGTGGGGGTTGGGGGTGGGGGAAGATGTTGCCCAATACTTTGTTCTTGCTATCTTGGAAGCAAATACAGGTAGTCCTTGACTTACAACCACAGTTGAGCTCCAGATCCCTGTTGCTAAGCAAGTCAGTTAAGTAATTTTTGCCTCATTTTACGATCTAGTGATACAATTGTTATGTGAATCTGGCTCTCCCATTAACTTTGCATGTCAGATATTTGCAAAATTTATGACACTGCAGCAGTCATAAATACGAGTCAGGTACTAAGCCTCTGAATTTTGATCACGTGACCATGGGGAGGCTGCAACGCTTGTAGGCGTGAAAAACGATCATAAATCACTTTTTCCAATGCCATTGTAAGTTTGAACGGTCACTAAGTGAACTGTTGTAAGTCGAGGACTACCTGTAGTAGTCAACAATGCTCTCAATAGTAGCTAGGAGGTACCTTTCCATAATCTGTGCATTCCAGTCAGATTGGGATTACAACTCCCATAATTCCAAATTCATGCTGACTAGGTATTCAGAGAGTTGTAATCCAACATTCTCAGAGAGCAACATACTCTGTGCATACTCAGAGAGTGGGGAGAATTGAGTTTAGACGGATCTTTGTCTTTTGACTTCAAGGACTTGTTCTGATGATAGCTATAAGGCACGTTTATTTCGAAGCATCCATGGACGGTGGCTGTATAACTCTGCATTTGAAATGGTAACGAATACACAGGAGGTGGCGGAAATAGGCTGATGTCTCGTTTTCTTTGTTTTAATTACAGATAGTCCTTGGACTTGTGACCACAATTGAACCCATTTGTGTTGCTAACCAAGACAGGTGTTAAGCGAGTTTTTGCCCTATTTTATGACATTTCTTATCACAATTGCTAAATGAATCACCACAGTTGTTAAAATGATTGTTAAATGCATCTAGCTTCCCCAATGGTTTTGTTTGTCAGAATGTCGCAAAAGTGGATCACTTTTGCGGCCCTGGGACACTGCAACCGTCATAAATGCATACCAGTTGCCAAGTGTCTGAATGTTGATCATGTGACCACAGGGATGCTGCAACAGTTGTATTTGTGAAAAATGGTCACCAGTCCCTTTTTTCAGTGTCTTTGCAACTTTGAACGGTCACTAAACAAATCGTTTCTAAGTCAAGGACTACGTGTATGCACTTGCTGTGGCTTTTCAGTGTAGCCATTACGGTAACCCTGATATGGCTAATCAGGCAGGAAAGCCAGCCTGGTGTAATGGATCAGGTAGTGGAGTAGGAACCACAGTTTTTAGTTTTCTCTTAAATCACAGTGACCCCTGGACAATGTTTAGCCAGTCGCTCTTTTTCCACTTGACATATCCTGGAAGAAGTTAATAGCAAACCACTTTGCAATTTTGTCAAGAAAACTGCATGGACTTGTCCAGGAAGGCACCAGAAAATAAAAGGGTGGTTTCTCTTTGCCCAGTTTTAGCCCAACAGCGAAACGTTTATTTCTCAGGAAAAGGACTAGTTAAAACTATTGCAAAATAGCAGGGTGTGATTCATACTCCAGGGAGCTTTCTCTCAATTAACCACTTACTGAAGGAGAGGAGTCCTGCTTGTCTTGATGTATTTGCTTCCAGATGTGCTAATCTTTGTAGCCCATTGGCTTTGGGCCAGGTTCTGCCTTTACATCCATTTTCTGCTGCTGCCTGTTCCAGTCTAGCTGGATTCTTGCAACACGAGCTTCTAGTCCTCATTGCTACATTTAGCAGCAATAAGCTAACATTTCCTGGTTGCATGCCATCCAACTAGTTCCAGAACTAGTTGGGCATACTAGAAGTTGGTGTCCTGACACATCTGGAAAGCACTCTTGTTAGAGAAGGATGTCCTAAAGTTCAGATGTACATGTGAACACCTGGCTGGAATTCTGCTCTTGAATAACAAGGCAATTTTTGCAAAAACATTTCTGAAGATAATGATTAAAGGAGAACAATAGTTAATTGCCTTTATAGCCAGCTCTTCTCCAAAGAGATCGAGTGGCACATACAGTTCCTCCTTCCCAGGCCAACTTTCTGACTGGGCTCCCCATCACAATATGCCAGAGGTGAAATAATGGGAGAATTGGGAGCTGCAAGTCTTCACCTTAGGGATGTTGTGATGTTACTGGAAAACTTATTTATTTAAATCAAATGTATATGGTTACCCATCTCACAAAAAGTAACTCTGGGTAGCATACAGCAAAACAGTAAACATACTTGGATTTTTAGATTGAATTTTTTTTAAAAAATTAAGAAATGTATTTCTAAAATATCTAAAAAGCTATAGACCTTTAGAGCTTATCTTCCTTTGGTGTTAACTAGCATTTGTTTCAATGGTTAAATGAGCCAAGCCTACAATATGTTTGTCTGGATTTACATGTCAAACCCATGGACTTAGAAAACTACACATGACATTTATGCATGCGAGGAGTTAGTCATTGGCTTCTATTCTCTGTAACCTTTTAGCTTTGCAGCCTGTGCAGACATGCCACAATTGGCACGTTTCACTTGTGGAGATGGGCAGCTACAGAAATCAAATAAATAAAATGGTGGCTTTTGGGTTATAGCCAGCCATGAATATTTCTGCACAGGTATGCATGGATCCTGAAGCCATCCCCGCCATCACTTATAGGTCACGTTGCAAATTCTGGGAACTGAAGTTTCTTCACATCTCACTGGGGAAGGTTTTGTTTCCTGCACAGTATTTCTGACGCAAGACAAACCAAATTTTGGTTTTTGCTCCTGTTGCCAATTTTGGACCTTTAATAGCTTGTTAGTGGACAGCAGGCAGAGACTGTAGATCAATGGACTTGGTATATGCTGAGAACAGCCAAAACTACTGGGAAATCCATCATTGAGTTGGTTGCCATAGAAATGTCTAGTTTCAACATTCCCACCGCCTCCCCCTCCCCATTTCTCCATCTTTTCATCGGAGATTTCCCAATAGTAAGTATACGTAAGAAGTATACGTTATTGGTGACGTCTGGCTGGTGCTATCTTGCAATAGGATAAAGGGAACCCTTTTGTGCAAACTCTGTGTGTGTGTGTGTGTGTGTGTTTTATGTGCACATTATGTGCACATCAAGATGAACCAGAGAGAAAAAAAACAGTCCCTTGAAGAGGTGGGAGCTTGAATGAAGAGGTGCTGGTTTATAGGTCTAATATGACATTTACCAAGAATTGACTTGCACTGCGAGAAGAATGTACTAAATAAAAGAATAAAGAGCACTTTATTCTTCTTGGTGGTGCAAGAGGAAGTAAATCATTGGTACGTATTATGGGCTACTAAATTATTCTGGCTTTTATATGTATTTTCCTAAGAACACCTTTGTCCTTTTTTTGGAATGGCAGAACAATCAATGGACTTCCAATTACGATAGACTTCCGGGGCTGCAACGAAATAAAGCCCAGCTTGAGGTGGTAAATACTTCTCCTGTTGAATTTTTGCCTGTGTGGCTGTTGAATGTATAGGCACAATACTTTTTGCAGAGGACAGGATTGGCAGCCCTATGAAGAAGGAGCTAAGCTTAACTAGGGCACAGTTTGGGGATATGAAAGAGAAAAGGCAGACATGGGTATCCAACCTTTTATCTTGCCTGAGCCACTTTCAGTGAAAAGGGATTGTCATGGGCTACGTATAAAATATAAGTAATGTACATAAATAACAAACTTCCTTTACTTTTTAATGTTTTTCATTATAACATTATAGGGGCCCCATTACCAGCTGTCAAGCGCCACATGTGCAGGTTGGACATGCCTGATGTAATCTAAATTGTTTTCTGCCAAGCTTTATACCATTCCTGCCCTCTTCTGTCAGGCGCTTAATTAGCCTTACTCCTGCATTGAAATGTTACTGCTCCTATGTCACAAAAGTGTTTATAGATCCTTTCCAGCAAAGTGAGAAACTGAGATTTCCCATCGGAGTCGAGCTCTCAAAACATGCCCTACTGCTCAGGTTTCCATGAGAGCACAAGTGGCCCCAAGTCCTTCTTGATATGCATTAAAAAAATAAGCAATGTGATAGATAGAAATGCATTTTTACTGATGTGCTTGCATAGGTTTGTCTGAACAACTTATCAGTAGATTTCCATTGTTCATTCAGAATTTAATCTTGTACTGTTTAATGTTGAAGGATTTCCTATCACAGTAAGAACAGAGATTCTGGCTTGTTCAGTATCGGTTTTCAATTGTGGCTAGGTGGGTATCACAGAGAAGCTGCCTTCTGCAGCCATGTGTCTTCAGATTTTCTTGCCTGCGATACCCATGATCCTGAGCTGGGATGAACATTCTTGCGGTAGGGGTACATAATTGCACAGATAGTCCTCAACATACAACCATTTGCTTAGTGACCGTTTGAAATTACAATGGCACTAAAAAAACTGACTTATAAGTGTTTCTCAGACTTATGCTCGTTGCAGAATCCCGATGGTTACTTGATCAAAATTTGGACGCTTAGCAACTGACTCATATTTATGATGGTTGCAGTGTCCCAGGGTCACCTTTTGCGACCTTCTGACAAGCAGTCAATGGGGAAGCCAGGTTCACTTAACAATCGTGTTACTAACATAACAATTGCAGTGATTCAGTTAACAACTGTGGCAAGAAAGTTTGTAAAATGTGGCAAAGTCACTTAACAATTCTCTCGAATAGCAACATAAATGTTGGGCCCAGTTGTGATCGTAAGTCGAGGACTATCAGTAGCCTAACCTAACGAGAGGGTGGGAAAAGATTTTTCATTGGGGAAAAAAAAATATTTCCCTGTTATTTCCTCTTACACTGCTTGTTCTGAAACACTGTCCTTGGATAGGAAAAGCTCCTGTGGCTTTCTAAGGTAGCAATTGATAGCCCTAATATAAGCCCTGCTGGATCAGAGGAGGGGGCTACTCTTAATCCAGCATCCCATTCCAATCTCTTAATGTGACAGAACGTGCACCTGGAGGAGCAGTGGGGGGAGTTTTGACAACCCAGAGCTTCCTCAGAGACATGCCAGCATTCAGAGATTGTACAGTCCTAAATTAGATGGGGGAAAGGGGAAGAAGAAGTTCAGGGTAGACACATCTTAGAATCTCTCGTGATATATCTAGTACAGGAGTGTCAAACTTGATTTCATTGAGGGCCGCATCAGGGTTGTGTTTCACCTCGGGGGGGGGAGGTGGGCGTGGCCAGATTGATGTCACTCATGTCAGGGGCACCTGTGGTTGCCTGGGCGGGGCCGGTCCTTTGCTGTTTCCAGGGCAGCCGCGGCCCCGTGGGCCAGATCCGGCCCCCACAAGTCTTGAGTTTGACACCCCTAAAGTTATAGCTGTAGCTTGGCAAGATTCTGTTCACTAGATATAAGCAAGTCAAGGGCTGAACTCGATTAGGTTTTGCTGTGTCTTCTCTGGACTTGGGCCTGACATTTCTACGAATCAAAGGAAAGGAAAGGCGTGTTCCTCACAGGAGAGAAAAGCGAGGGCATCCAAGTCTCTTTTCAATGCCTCTCAGTTCAATTAAAAGATGCCAGTTCCAAAAGCACTCAGTGATTCACCATCTGTACTTCTCTCTTCACAGACAAGCTGTTTGGGAAACGTCTTCTGCAGGCTGGGCGTTACATCATGTCCAATAAATCGTGGATGAAAACGGTCCCCACAGAAAACTGTGATGTGCTGATGACTCTGGCAGGTGTGTAGGGTCAGAGAGGTGGTTACCGTTGATTCTCTCCAAATGTAATTAGAATTGTGATTTTAATTTTCCTCTCTCTGCTGCTTCCCTTCCCCCCCACCCAAGAACTTCTGCAGTTTGACATTCTGAACCAGTCTAGTCTTGATTGCTGAAATACAGTAGCTGAAGGTAATCTTGTAGGATGTGGTGGCTTCCAGGTGTTGTTGCCTTCTAGTCTCAGAATTCACAGTAACCAGATTAGAATTGGATTCAGATGATCAAGTGTAGACCCATTGTTAGAGCTGTGTTGACCTATTGCTTTTATATATATATATTTTCCCTGGCTGATGTGAGTTTTATGCTTTTCTTTGTATGTTTTTTTTAAACATGGTTAGTCACCCAGAGCCATGCATTTAGATAAGTCTCATAAACAAATGCACCAAAGTGATTGCTTTGGGCTTAATAGGTTGAATGGACCCATCCAATTTCAAGTCATTGATAAAACCATATTTTAAAAATTCATAACTTGGTGGACCATTCAGTGGCCAAAGTTTGTGCAAGATGGCTGGTTGAATCTTACCCTACTCCTGAAGAAATTATTTATCTAGGGTGAAATGACTAAACCCCTAATTCACCTTGGCCCGACAATCCTGGCTTGCTGTTGCTTCCTCCAAAGTTTACAGCTTTGAAAAAAGGTACAACGTGTCTATCTGAGAATAGATATCCATTATATGGGAGGAGTGCATCAACCAAAATACTAATCCAGGGGAATTTTATTGTGTATCTCATTACCAGCATTTGTTTTGAATGAAAGTAACAAGGAAGACAAGGGAGACATCAAAATTAAATGATTCAGCAAAAACAAAATAAATATAAATAAATATTTACCCTTGGATTAACTCTCAGTGACAGCCTCTATATAGTTTCCCCACCTTCTTGTAAAGAATGATGAAGATGGCAAACTTTGAACGCGTGAAATTGATCTGTCTCTAAAACAACACTTCCCAGGGTGAAAATGCAGGTTAACATAGCTGCAAGTGACCAAAGTGACTAAAACCTCAGGAAATTGCCAAATTTCACGTGTTCTTATGGAAAATGTTGCAAGATGTCAGTTGGAACATCAGCATTTTTGGAGACTTAGTGTTCACGCATGATTTTAGCTCTTTTTAAACTTATTACTAATAAAAAGTAATATTCCAGCTATGTAGGAAGAAAGTCCCATGTCTCACAGTGCTTAGAGGCATGGCATAACTTGAACCTGGCTTGCATTTCTGTTACAATGCAATGAAGACTGAGAATTCTTCCAATACAATTTACAGTCAGCTAATGATTTGAGTTAGGAAGACAGAGATCAAATTAAAGAAAAATATGGGAAGCCCAGGAATGTTTTGGTCAACCCTAGAATAGAGTTTATACACTTTTCTATACCTTTGCTTTTACTTGTTCCCCTCCCCAGTAATTATTTTTCTACAGATTTCCAAATACAAGTGTAGCAACCTTCCTTATATGAGGAATCTTTGACTTGAGACTTGATTGAGCCCAGAATTATGGTCGTAAGTTGTGCTAGTTGTTAAGGAGGGCACCATGTTACCGTGGCCAGTTATATGATTATTATTTTTTTGTAATGTTCATGAAGCAAATCCATCATCTACAATGGGCGTTTTTGTCAGAAACCCTAAGTAAACGCCAGTTTCTGACAAAAAAAAGTACATTGTGGTGAAGTGACAACAGGACACCACAGACATCCATACACATGGGCCAGTTGCTGAGCACCCAAAATGCAATCATGTAACCATGCTCTGTGTGTGTGTGTATGTGTGTGTGTCCTTGATAACTTTAACTCTGGTTCATAAGAAACCCTGGGGAAGTCTGTTGTAACTTTGAACTCTTGCTAAGCAACCAGTTGTAAGTTGAGGCCATCTTTACTAGTGCTTCTAGGTGTGTCAGACTACAATTTCCATTGCTTTTGATCAGCATGGCTAGAAAGTGATGGGAGTTGTAGTTCAACATATATAGTTCCCATTGCTGCTATAGGCCCAGCATACGTTTACTCAAAAATAAGCCACTTGGAATTCCATGGGGTATGTTTTGAAGTAAGCAGCTGTAGGATTGCAGCCCAACTTAATCATTAGCATTTGTCAATTATAGCTTAATTAATTTCCCCATCCTATCTAAAAACTGCATTTTTCTCAAACATCCAGTTTATATTTTTCCCACCTGAAACTGGGTACTTCAGTTCAGAGTAGACAAGGGGGGGGGGGAACCTAAGTTATCTCAGCTCTGTAAATTCATTGTTAAAGGAGGACTAGAACTCCCAGTCTCCTGGTTTCTAGGCGAACACCTTAATTTAGGTGATGAACAGAACTAAACCAGTGTGGTTTAGAAACTAGTTTAAAAATTACCAATATGTGTGAATTTGCGATTAATTCAAGGAAGCATGGATAAAACGGACAATGACCTAGCATGACAGGTGAGCTCAGCCAGGGCGTCAGAAGTTGGGGCTTGTTTGTGTTTTTGCCTCCTTGTGTTAGCAGAACGCAGAAAGCCGAATATGTGCTTGAAAGGAGATACCAACCCAGGACAAATGCCAAATCGTAATGGAATATGGAGGTGCAGAAAAGGTGGGGGAAGGAACACTTCTGCACTTAAGCTTTTGAATCACTGCCAGCAAGGAGGCATTCACAAACAGATATCACTTGGGAGAAAGAAGCTTGCATCACCCCAAGGCATTCAAAAAACGTAGCTAAAAAGTAATGACTAATTGCATGGTGCAGCTCTTCAGCCACCGTTGCAAAGGATGATCTGTTATGACATTTAAGGATGTTTTGTAGGAGTAATGATTCACCTACAAGTCCAGAGGAACCCCAAAGTTCTCATAACTGATAAATTAATGTCAAGCCCCCAAAACCAAGATAGACATGTGGTGATTCTTCCAAGCAATTTGGAATCAAATCTCATTGGTTGGCTACACATGAGGGGCTCAGAATCAGAATAGAGCTAGAAGGGACCTTGGAGGTCTTCTGGTCCAACCCTTCTCAAGCAGGAGATGCTACACAATTTGAGACAAGAGGCTGTCCTCCTTAAAAGCCTCCAGTGTTGGAGCACCCACAATTAACAGTTCCACTGGTTAATTGTTCCCACTGTTAGGAAGTCTCTCAATTCCAGGTTGCTTCTTTCCTTGATTAGTTTCCGTCCATTGTTTGTTGTCTTGCCTTCTGGTGCTTTGGAAAATAAATTGACCTCCTCTTCTTTGTGGCGACCTCTCAAATATTGGAACGTTGCTATCATGTCACCCCTAATCCTTCTTTTCTCTAGACTAGCCATACCCAATTCCCACAATTGTTCTTCATATGTTTTAGTCTCCAAAGTCTCAACATTTGTTTTGTAATGTGGTGGCCAAAACTGGAAACACTATTCCAGGTATGGTATTAATGCTAATAGTAATTTTATTTATTGTTCCACACCTATAGACAGAATTGTGGCAACTAAGAACCCTACTAGCTGCATCTGGCATGTACTCTAAGCTATTAGGGAGGGGCTGTCTTCACTCTCTTTCTCTCATACTAAATATCTGGAATGAGCTGCCTCTTATTTCTCTGGAATGCATTCCTGGGAATGCAGCCTACTACATCCCGTCACAATCAATGCTCTTCAGGCAAGGGCTTCATTGTCCACTTTGCAAGCTTTGATCTATGTCTTCAACACTGCATGACCTCCAATCCTTCTAGCAGTTAATTTGCTAATGGGAAAATTGATGCATCTTCTCTGTTTGATATCAATGCATATGTATGAACATTAAGGCATCTTGCAGTAGCCATCCAGCTGTTTTACATAAGTTTTGCTGCAGACGCATATTTCAGTCACAGCAATAACCTACCGAAAGTCAGTGTTTTGCTAATGTGTCCTTAACTTAAAAACTGATGGCACTTGGTTTTTCAATCGGCAGAATAAAGAATTCAGCACCTAGCAAACAGAGATGCAATTCAACAAATTATGATTGGGGAACATGATATAGTCAGTGAAAAAAGAATAACGGTGTAATCAGCATTTCCTTCTAGAAATGTGGATATAACATGGGTTCTTTACCATGAGTTAAATAATCCCTAACCTTAATCCTATTTAGGGAAAATATCAAGCAGGCATGAGTCTGTGGGTGACATTTGTTGTGCTCGGCGGCTTGATTCCCGTGAGCGAATAAACCATGGAGAGACAAGAAAGGAGCCTCCCCCGATTGCCTACCGACATTCAGGCGTCCCGCGGGTAAAGATAACACCGCCCGAAAAAATTCCTTTCACAGAGGCAGCCAGTCACCCTCGGTGATCCCTGGCTAACACGTGCCATACGCTAAATAAATAAATAAATAAATCTGTTGTGAGGATAGCTCTTGCGTATCTTAGATGCAAGATTTTAGCTGAAGATCAGGAGAAATTCTTGGTCCAAGTAGTTGGAATGAATTACCTAGACCTAGAACAATGGTGACTGATTTAAAGTTCTTCCGGTGGAGCTGAATTGCAACTCCCCAGCATCAATAAAGGGGAATATTTGTAGCTGAGGGTTGAAATGATTAGATTAGATGTGATGTGATGTGATGTGATGTGATGTGATGAGATGAGATGAGATGAGATGAGATGAGATGAGATTAGATTAGATTAGATTAGATTAGATTAGATTAGATTAGATTAGATTAGATTAGCAGAGTTAGAAGAGATCTTGTAGGTCATGTAGTCCACCGCCCAAGCAGGAGACCCTATACTATTTCTGACAGATGGCAGTCCAGTCTCTTCTCGAAAGCTTCTAGTAATGAAGCTCCCACAACTTCTGAAAGCAACTTCTGTTCCATTGGTTGATTGTTCTCATTGTCAGAACATTTCTCCTTATTTCCAGGTTGAATCTCTCCTTGTTCAGTTTCCATCCATTATTCCTTGTCTGGCCTTCAGGTGCTTTGGAGAATAGCTTTTGAACCCCTTCCTCTCTGTGGCAGCCCCTCAAATATTGGAACACTGCTATCCTGTCTCCCCTGATCCTTCTCTTCACTAGACTAGCCAAGCCCAGTTCCTGTAACTGTTCTTCATATGAAGTGAGGGGTCCTTGGTGCTCTCTGAGCTTCATTGTTTTCTTTAGACCTTTCATTACTCAAACTAGGCAACATCATCAGAGCATTGTTGATTTTACCTAGTTTGGGTAATGAAATGTCTGCAAGAAAATAACCATGCTCAGAGAGCACGAAAGACTTCTCAACTCCCAGCATCTTTCACTTTATCCATGGTAGTGGATTCATCTGGACCTAGAGAGAATTCCTCATTCATTCACTCACAGAGGATTTCCTATTTATTTATCGATCAAATTTATATGACCACCCATCTCACACAAAGTTTTAATTAAACCAACAATTACAGGTAGTCCTTGACTTACGATTGCAGTTGGGACCAGAACTGTTGCTGAGCAAAGTGGTTGTTAAGTGACTCCTGCCTCATTTTATGATCTTTTTGCAACAAGCAATTGTTAACTGCAGTTGTTAAGTGAATCATAAGTGTATCTGGCTTCCCACATTGACTTTGCTTGTCAGAAACTTGCTGGCAGGGTGGCAAATGGCAATCACATAATTCCAGGATGCTGCAATAGTTGTAAATACATGTCAGTTACCAAGCAACCAAATTTTGATAACATGACCATAGGGATGTTGCAATGGTTGTAAGTGTGAGGACTGGTTGTAAACCACTTTTTTCAGTGCTGTTCTAACTTTGCACGGTTGCTAAACAAATTCTTGCAAGTTGAGACATTATACCAAAGCTGCTTAAAACAGTTAAATATAAATTTTAAAAAACAAGATGACAAAACGGAACATATCAGAATATTATACATGATGCAGCTCACACATGGGCTCTCTGTCGGCAGGGATCCTGAAAAAGTCATGTTTTAAGGAATTTCTGGAAGATTACAATGTTTGGGGCCAATCTCGTGGGGGTGGGGGGAGATTGGTGTCTAAAGGTTGGGTGCCAGAGACTAGCATCTATCAAACAGGTTTATACTTAATACCAAATCCATATATTTCATGTTGTGGCTTAATATAGATATCTAAAAACATACATTCCTGTAAACGTTGGGCAGGGTTCCATTTAAAAACATATGCAGTATTCCAATATTTTCACAAATTAACAAGGTACATGTTTTGCCCTAGACAGAAGAATTGTGAAAAGAAGCTGGTATACATATTTGGAAATAAAATGTGACATAAATTTGCAAAGCTGGTATGTATTCAAGGACTAAACTAGTTATTGTGTCCATGGATTTGCTAGTATGAAAGAAGAGATATGTCCCTGTTCATAATGTAATGGGAAATTCTGCAGTCTCTGTAACTAGATCATATAAGTTGCTCTCTAGAATGTAAGTTATTCACTATAAAATGTGTTCAAACGGTGTGATAGAAAACGCAGCAACTCTGAGTTCACATGACACTACACCAGGCTAAAATGGGTTTTGATGATGCATGATCTATTGTGCTGCAAGGCCAGAATTCATTTCTTAACATTTGATTGGAACCAAGGCATTATGTTAATCCATAGTATGGTTTATTTGGTCAAAATACGTGAGCACAGCAATTCTTGTTTCATTATCCTAGTTTAGGATGTTATCTGAATCCAGGGGTGGGCTCCAAAATTTCAGCAACGGGTTCACTGCCTGGTTCCTGGGTGGGAGTGGCCATGGTGGGCGTGGCCTAGTTAGGCCTTTCCTTGAGCCTCCGAGAGGATGAAAACGGCCTCCCTGGGCTCCAGAGGCTCTAAATGGACCCATTTCCAGCCTTTCCAAACTTCTGGGAGGCCCATTTTTCTCCCTCCCCAAGTCTCTGCATGCGCCCTGCACTTACCTGCATCCAAAACGGGCCACATGGAGACTCCTGGGAGGGGC
>JANHFL010003027.1:48307-70911 GCA_032468155.1 Oxyrhabdium leporinum
GGCCCATTTTTCTCCCTCCCCGAGTCTCTGCATGCGCCCTGCACTTACCTGCATCCAAAACGGGCCACATGGAGACTCCTGGGAGGGGCGGGGGGGACCAGCCAGGAGTGGGATTTGGGAGTTTGGCAAACCCCGCAGAAACTTCGCTAAGGGTCCCTGCGAATTCCCAGTAGCTCATCCCCGTCTGAATCTGTCCAGAGTGTCAGTATTCCTAGATTATATTGTATAATCTTATTGCTTGATTTATGGGGCCCAGATACCACTGCCTTCTCTTGTAACTTTCCTCTATTTTCCTGGTTTTCCCCTGTGTTTTTCTAATAGTTCAGAAAATCCATTAAGTAGAGAAAGATGGAATATCTTTACAATGACTTATGACTGATAGCACTAACTGCTGGCTATTTAAAAGCACATACTCACTCCGAACATTATTTTATGCTCATTAATGACCTTAATCTTCTTTGTATTCATATTGATAGCTGGCCCTCTCTAAAGTAAGCTTGCAATCATCTCAGCTATGCTCATAACAAGATCATAAGTGGTCCAGCAGTTAATTAATTGGACTTAAATAGCATCATAGGCACATGATAGTTAGAAACTTCAAGAGAGACAGAAAGACACAAAGTTGTGCAAGAGAATTGGAATAAGAAGTAATGTACCAGTTTTTTTTTCCCTCTTACTACATCAGAGCATCAGAAGAGGCTGTGCAGGTTTTAAACAGCAGCAATAGGAGGCAGTAAATGGAATGATTCATGGAAATTATTTTCACTGTCCTGAGAAAATAATACTTTGTTCTTAATTGGGTTGCACTCACCCAGCATCATTACATACTTTGGGAATGAGCCTAAAATTATTTTCACTATTGGCCTACCAATCTTATTAGATTTATATACTGGCATTCCTCCTGGAACTCAAGAAAGTCTATGTGCCTAGCTCTCTTTTCAGTTCTTGCTCACAGCGACAATCCTGTGAGGCAGGTTGCGCTGAGAGACAAGGACTGACCCCAAATCCATCAGTCAATTTCATAGTGAAGATGGGTTTGATCCTGGATATTTACTGCAGCAAAATATATGGGGAACTAGCACCTCCTAGGACAGGAATGCTGACAGTGTAAGCAATCCACTGTGACCTTGCATGGAGCTGGGAAGCAGAAAGGAGGGTATCCAGCAAGCTGAGGAAAAGGAGGGAGGAAAAGGTGACATTGAAAGTTATAACATGGTAGCAGCAATCATAACTGTCAGAAGACAATTAACTGTTCAGTTCTAGTGAGCAATAAAGATTCTGCACTGGCCGTACTGGGAGAGTTTAGCCAGATGAAAAAGAGATTCTGACACTGAACACTAAACCACAGTTTTGGTGATGTGCATGCTAGAGTTATTCCTGGACAGGGGTAAGAGTCATCGGGATGATGCACTAGATGTGTCAGTTTTGATGTGGGAATTGCTTAATGCATGATGTGAAAACTGCAGTTAATCCAACAAACAACAGCAAGTGAGGTGGTTAGCTGCTATCATAAAATACTGTGTTTCCTTGAAAATAAGATCTGGTCTTATATTTTGGGGAGCTCCAAAATAAGCACCAGGGCTTATTTTGCGGGGATGTCTCCCCCCCCCTCAATGTATGGGAGGCCCACTTTTTCTGCTTGCTCGTGGCCCAACAGGGTAGGAGGCTGCACAGTGTGCTAGTGCCACCATTGTGAGGCAGGTGGGGGTGGAGCTGCTCCATTTGCTCCGCACAGGCTTATGAGCCTCGATGGTGCAATGTTTAGAGTGCAGTACTACAGACTACTTCTGCTGGCTGTTGGCTGCCTGCAATTTGGCAGTTCAAATCCCACCAGGCTCAAGGTTGACTCAGTCTTCCATCCTTCCAAGGTCGGTAACGTGAGGACCCAGATTGTTGCGGGCAATATGCTGACTTTGTAAACCGCTTAGAGAGGGCTGTAAAGCATTGTAAATCGGTATATAAGTCTAAGTGCTGTTGCTATTGCTATTACCTCAGGGCCCCCGCAGCCAGGCCATCCATGCCCCGACAACTGCCTTGCGGTGGCAGCACTAGCAGCCAAGTCTAACAGGACTCCGTATGGCCTCCGGCCCATTTCTGCTTGCTTGCAGCTGCAACAGAACAAGAGGCTGAGTGATGTGCTGATGCTGCGGCCATGAGGCAAGGCAGGGAGTGGAACTGCCCCATGCGCCCAGCAACGGCTTACCTCAGGGCCCCGCAGCCAGGCCATCCATGCCCTGACACCTGCCTCGCCTTGTGGCTGCAGCACCAGTGCTCTGTTGCCACCATGAGCAAGCAGAAGAAATGGGGCCACATGGGTTCCTGCTGGACGTAGCTGTTGGTTGTGCTGCCACGAGGCAGTTGTTGGGGCATGGATGTCCTGGATGTGGATGCCCTGAGGTAAGCCAATGCGGGGCACATGGGGCAGCCCCACCCCTCCCTCCCACCTGCCTCACCTCATCTTGTGTCGGCGGCACTGTGAGCAACTAGACGGAATGGACAGGTGACCAGCTACACAGGCTCTTAAGTAGGACTTATTTTTGGGGTGGGGCTTATATTAGGTGCATGTGTAAAAAATCATGCTAGGGCTTATTTTTTTTGGGTAGGGCTTATTTTTGGGGAAACAGTACCACAGTCTTCACTGATTGCCACTTTGTCCCTGGGCTAATTGAAAGCCCAGAAAGATTTACACTATATAAGAGAACCCCTGTAGTCAGCAGCATCTGCAAAATTGGATTATTGTGTCCAAACTGGCAAGATGTTGAACAGAGTGTCGCAATAAACTCCATCAGCTTGCATTGTGACACTGCCATTTTGCTGACTGATGCACAGACTCTTGGAAGTGGCTATCCACAGGAGATATGTTTGATGTCAACCAGGAACAAGGTTCTCTGCATTGTTTTGGAAGTTGTTCAGCATGTATATCATGTTGAGCACTGTTATATTCATCTCTGCATTTGAAAATTTGTGACAGGGCTGCCACATGAATGGATTTCTGCCGATTAGGTTGGTTGTTACTGACATGGAGGCGCCATATCAGTATAACAAATTATGCGAAGGCCTGTGATTGCCACACATATCCCTTTTATTTTCTGTCTCTTCGGAGTGTTAGTCTTACCCAGTGACATACTGGGTATTATTTATGAAACAGGACAGACTTAACCAATGCCTCCTAATTATAGCTGAATTCTAATCCCCAGAAGGCCCAACCAACGTAGCTAATAATCCTGAGAGTAGTAGGTTTCCTGAGAGTAGTAGGTTTCCAACTCTGTCCCAAAGCAGTGGAACCATGAATGTGGGTGTTTGGGGTGTGTTTTTATGTTTGGCATGAATGCGTGCAGCGTATGAATGAATGAATGTGAGCGAGTGAGTGAGTGAATGGATGAATGAATGCCATTAACTTCCAACTGGAGGAAGATTACAAGTGTAACCAGTCTTCGCGTAATTAGAAAGCATACATTTGTGTTTCATCCTGCCAGATACAACTGATGACCACACATTACTATGGTTGTTGAACCACATCCGTTTGGGAATCCCAGAGCTCATCATCCAGATTCGGCACCACAAGCACACCCGAGTCTATGCATTCTTTGTCACAGCAACTTATGAAAGGTAAGTCCTCTTGGAGGTTGGCAAGAGGGATAGATGGGCAAGTTGGCAGGAGTAGATGGGAAGTAAAGACTTAGACAGACTAGTAGTTTAACTGCTGCTGGAGGAGACACTAGAAGGCTAGTTTAAAGCACTGTTTCTCAACCTTTGAGCATGCTGAGTGGAGAATTCTGGGAGTTGAAGTTCAAATATCCTAAAGTTGATAAGGTTGAGAAACATTGGTCTAAAGAGAAGGAGCAAAACCATGACAATGGATCTATTTTCAGTATTACATGGTGCAGACTTATATAGCAATAGCGATAGCACTTAGACTTATATACTGCTTTACAGTGCTTTTACAGCCCTCTCTAAGCAGTTTACAGAGTCAGTCTATTCCCCCCCCCCCAACAATCTGGGTCCTCATTTTACTGACCTTGGAAGGATGGAAGTCTGAGTCAACCTTGAGCCTGGTGAGATTCGAACTGCCAAATTGCAGGTAGCTGGCAGAAGTAACCTGCAGTACTGCACTCATACCACTGTGCCACCATGGCTCTATAGAATCAGACTACAGGTAGTCCTCTACGTACGACCACAGTTGAGCCCAAAATTTCTTTTGCTAAGTGAAACATTTGTTAAGTGAATTTTGCCCCATTTTATGATCTTTCTTGTCCCCATTTGTTAAGTGAATCACTGCAGTTGTTAAGTTAGTAAAATGGTTGTTAAGTGAATCTGGCTTCCCGTTGACTTTTCTTGTCCGAAGGAACCAAAAGGTGATCACATGACCCCGGGACACTGCAACTGTCATAAATATGAGTCAGTTGCCACATGTCCGAATTTTGATCACGTGACCATGGGGATGTTACAATGGTTGTAAGTGTGAAAAACGGTCATAAGTCACTTTTTTCAGTGCAGTTGTAGCTTTGAACGGTCACTAAATGAACTGTAGTAAATCGAGGACTACCTGTAATACTCCATTTGAGCCAGGGTATCTTCTCTAACATCAACAAATCTCAAGGGTGTCGAGAAACAGTCTCAGTGCTATCACCTTTTAAACGGGAGAGCTTGGAGTTGAACCCAAGAGTTTATATATTCAAAATGTGAGACTTATAGGAAAGATGGCTGACAATATATTTCTTCCTGGTCTTTTAATGTAGGACAGTGTCAGGCCCAAACCCGGAGACAACACAACAAAATCATTGAATTGAATTCCACTCTTTATTTCCTTATACCTAATGGACAGAATTTTGCCAAGCAAAACTATAAGCAGTCCTCTATTTTAAACCATTCATTTAATGAATATTCAAAATTGCAATGACACTGAAAAAAGTGACTTATAACCAGTATTCATATTTACGATTGTAGTAGCATTCCCATGGTCACATGATCAAATTCTGGCTGCTTGGCAACCAGCATGTATTTATGATGATTGCAGCATCCCAGGGTCATGTGATCACCATTCATTACCTTCCCAACAAGCAACGTCAGTGGGGTAAACCACATGATTCACTTAAATGCAATGATTCACTTAACAACCATGGCAAAAAAAAGCCATCAAATCGGATGTGACTCACTTAACTACTGACTTTAACAATGGAAATTCTGGGCAAGGTAGTCAAGGACTACCTGTATAACTTTCTAATCCAGGGGTGTCAAACTTGATTTCTTCGAGGGCCAAATCCGCGGGCCAGCCAGGGGGGCGTGGGAGAGACGGGATGGACGCCTCCTGCAGCACCCTGCTGGCCAAAACAGGGCACGGGTTAGGGTTAGGGCTTTGCCCCGCCCCGCCCCCCATTTTGGCCAGCAAAATGCTGCAGGAGACTGTCCAGGCTGAAAACAGGGTGCACGGGGGCTGCGCGCATGCCCCCTGTACCCCATTTTGGCTGCCAGAGGCATTGCGGGCTGGTCCTTTGCTACTTCCAGGCCGGCACCACAGGCCAGATTTAAGCACCCTGCAGAACGCATCCGGCCCACAGGCCTTGAGTTTGACACCCCTGTTCAAATCCTGAGAGATTTTAGTGTGTAGCTGTCTTGAACCTCTTCCCCCCTCTCCATAAGAGGCTCCACAGTTTCTCTGAGAAAGCTCAATGTTTCCAAAACTCTATGTTGTCAATGCTCTTTCAGGTGCATTTCCATCACACAGAGAGAGTGCAGAATGCAACATACTGTAGGTAATATAATCTGTGACATTCTTGTGGTCTCTTAAAGGTCATCTGCTGAGTCCAGTTTCTCCTTAATCAGAGTAAACATAAAATAGTAAAACTACTTGCTGAGTTACAGAAAGCAGTAGGTGGATAGTGTCTTAATAGTTGTACTGAAGGGCACCAACTTGCAAACGGCTGATACACACACACACACACACACACACACACACACTTTATACATCAAAATCAATACAGGACATAATTTATTTGTTTATTAAATTTATATGCTACCCATCTCACTGTCAGGCGCCACATTATTCCAGCAAATGTAGAAAACCCAAAACAAGGTTAGCGTAGAAATTGTGATCCTTCTTTTAAACTTCTCAGTTCTCCAGCCAGCGTAGTGAAGGAAAAGGAATGCTGGGAACTGTAGTTTAACAGCTTGAAGGGTAACAGGTTTAGTGTTCTAATTCTAAGTGGATTTTCTTAGGGCTTTTTTCCCCATTGCTGAATTGAAATATTTTTCACCCATCTTTTGGTCAGCAAAAAATTACTGGCATTGAATTCCAGTACCAGCTAACATTTTTCTTTGCAGAGTTCCATTATCAAGATAATCTTTTCTACAAAACAAAAGCTGGAGAGATGAGAAATCCCAGGGCGAACCACATTTTCTCACTCTCCTGTTTGCCCCTCTCTTGGCAGTTTGCTCCGGGGGGCAGACGAGATTGGCTTGCGGAAGCCTGTGAAGGCTGAATTTGGGGGTGGCATGCGCAGTTTCTCCTGCGAGGAAGATTACATCTACGAGAACATAGAAAATGAACTCTATTTTTTCACTTCTCAGGTGAGTCTTCTGGGGCAGGAAAGAGGAGAAAATCTAGCATTGATGATGTTACCTAGTTTGGGTGATGAAACGTCTGCAAGAAAACAAGCAAGCTCAGAGAGCACCAAGGAACCCTCATGTCAACCCTGAGCTACAAATATTCTCCTTTATTAGAAAGTCTCTTTCCCTTTGGGTCTGGTTGCTGTTTGGTAGAAAATCCATTGATTGTTAAGGACCTATAGAAACGATCCTGCTGGATTGATGAAAAGATTTGCTAGGTCAGACAAACTCCGGGTTCCACAAAGACTTATTACTTCAGTGCTCTCAGGAAAGGACGACGGAGACCTCTCTGATCTGTCCCCTAGGAGCTGTTTTTTATTAATAGTTTGCCACTCTGCAGGGAGGCTCTGTAGAGTCCTTATAACTAATGGCCCTCTTGTTTCTCTTTCTACAATGAACTCGGTTAAGACCCAGGGCTATGTGCCGCATTCATCGTGTCCCCGAAGCTTTGGAGGAGGCATCTGAAATCCCTATGAACAACTGCCCACAAATTGCCATGTTTATTGAAGGCAAAAAGGGAGGATCATGTTGACGGGATTGTACTCATTTAGTGTGAAATTCAATAAAATTCAGTGGAAACAAAATCAAATGTCATTGAAGGCTAAGAATGCCTCATGGTTAGGCTTGTCATAATCCAGACTTCCGAATCTGGCAGCCTAATTAGCACAATATTTCAGTTAGACTAATAGACGAATTCACCTATTTCGCATTCATGGGATGCATTTTGAACACAGAGAGCACACTGACATATCCTCTGGCTCTCCTTTCTTACCCCATGATCTCCATTGTTGAGTGTTTGGTTTCAACAAACTTTCTTCTTCCCACTGGGATCCCGTGGTAGCATCCACTTAGCCCCTCATTTTTTTTTCCATTTAGGGCAGGGGTCTCCAAAGTTGGCACGTTAAGATTGTGGACTTCAACTCCCAGAATACTTCAACCAGCCATGGTGGCTGGGGAATTCTGGGAGTTGAAGTCCACAACTCAAAGTTGCCAACTTTGGAGAGCCCTGGTTTAAGGCTTCCCCTTCTAACTCCTGATCTTTCCCATACTGTGAACCAAAACAGGGTCAGTCTGGGTTATAGGGCACCCCTATCCATAGCCTCCATACTTGCACTCTGCTGCTCCCAGCTGATAGCTTTATCACATCTGCAGAGCAGACCCTTACCACACAAAGCCATATTTCCTGCGTGGACAGCTTTGTTGAGTGGGGTTATTTCCTCAGTCCTGGAACAGTCTGTCCTCTGTCTTTGCTTTGTTTGGAGTTGTGTGTCCCGATTCACATCTGGTGGAACATTGCGATCCTGTAGGAGAGAATTAATGGCTTTCAAGAGAGCTGCAGAGACACGATCCAGTCACGGACATGACTTTGAATGAGAGGTGGTTAACCCAAACTGTTCATGGCTTTTTCATCCTGCTTTCAGGAACGTCAAAACATCATCAGGTATTGGCTGGAGAACCTGCGGGCCAAGCAGGGTGAAGTGTTGCATAACATCCACTTCCTGGAAGGGCAGCCAATCAGTGAGTTGGGGATGGGGGCCAGCAGATGGGATGTACTCAGCGCTGTGCATCTGCCAGTTAAAACCAGAATTTGGGGATTTTTTGCACACGTTTCCTTGCCATGCTGAATCTTCTCTGTGCCATGTCTTTTGCATTTGCTCAATGCTAGCAAAGTCTGGTTTTGAAACGGAATATTTATTTGCCTATTATTCAAATTTCTATAGGCACCCTTCTCACATGAATGACATTGGACAACTTGCAAACAATTAAAACAAATGTAAAAACTAAGCGATAGAACCGTTTAAAAACAAGAGGAAAATAATATAATAGCATATAAAATAGATACTAAATACATAAAACGTACAGCCCATAGTAGTCCTTTACTTACTACCATTCACTTTTGCTGCTGTTTGAAATTATGTCCATTCTGAAAAAAAGTAATTTATGACCAGTCCTCTCACCTATGGGCAGCAGCATCCCCTTGGCCACATGATCAAAATTTGGCACTTGGCAACAGACATTTACAATGGTTGCAGCATCCCAAGGTTATGTGATCATCAAGCCAGCCTCTAACAAGCAGACAATGGGGGGAGGCAGATTTGCTTAACAATTACACAATTCATTTAACAACCATTGTGATTTGCTTAATGAACGCAGCAAACAAAAAGGTAAAACTGGGTGCAACTCACATACTGACTGCCTTATTTAATGACAGAATGTTTGGGACCAATTGTGGTCATAAAGCAAAGACTACCTATAATCCCGTTCATCCAAACAATCAGTGCAGCCACTGGTCCCCATGCTTGTTGGCAAAATGATGTCTTTGAGACTGTGCAAAAAGCCAGAAGGAGATATAATGGCTGCATCAAATTAAAATAATAACTAATCTCATAAATCCAGGCCTGCTCATGTCCATTAATTTGGATTAGTCTTATCTGTGATTTATTTTAACTGAGCAGTGGTTGGATTGGGGTTAGCCACTAGAATACTTGGGCCAAACCTGGCCCTTTGAAGGGAAGTCTCAGATCCTCACCTGTGACCTTGAAACAAAACTGCTGTAATTGGAATTTTAGCTGAACATATTGTCTGAGACAGGCACCACTTCTTCCTTCCTTCCTAAGGGGCACCTTTGTAAATTGAATCGTAGCTCAAGACCGTTTTAAAAAAGAACATTTAATATTCACTTGCCAAATTAGATGCTTTTGTTCCTTACCTTCCCTGCCCCCAATTCCCATGTTCAAGCCATCCCTGAAATTGATCATGCTGGAAAGAATTTTAATCAAGTGAAAATTTAATTAGGGCAAAGTGTAGAATTGCAAATGCAGGAGAATGAAGGAAGTTAACAGAAGAATATTTGTCTTCGCCTTCCTTCACTTCTGGACAGCTAAGGTGTCATTTAAATATTTAATAGAAATCAAGTAGGGAGGGGTGAAGTGGGGCTAGATGAGGGGCTGGATAGCTTAAAGCACCCTGGTCTTAGATGAAGGTGCTGTAAAGTTGGAGAAGGTTGTCTTTCAATGGCTGGAAATTATGATTACAGTACAGATAGTCCTTGACTCACAGCCATTCGTTTAGTGACGCTTTGAAGTTAGAACAACACTGGAAAAAAGTGACCTATGACCAGTCCTTCCATTTACGACCATTGCAGCATCCCCACAGTCACGTGATCAGAATTTGAGTGCTTGGCAACCGGTATGTATTTATGACGGTTGCAGGAGTCGTGGACTCGCCATTTGCAACCTTTCCAGCTGGCTTCCAACGATGGCCATGTGATTTGCTTAACAACTGCGGTGATTCATTTAACAACTGTGGCAGGAAAAAGGTCACAAAATCGGATGCAACTCACTTAACGATTGCCTTGCTTAGCAATGGAAATTCTAGTCCCCATTGTGATCACGAACCGAGAGCTATCTCTATTTGCACATAAGAAAACCAGATAGCACCGAACAGAAAGAGATGGCACAGGAATCGTACCAAGTTCAAAAAGGGAGATGGAATAAATGTGAGGGAGGAATGTGAGGAGGAATAATAAAGAATACGTTGGTTATTATAAGAGGACCAAGCATTAGGTCCCACACATGTTATTTTAGTCTGTCTTAATCATTGCTGTCAAAAGCATCAAGGCACATAAAAAGATGAGAGCTTTGTTCATCCTGACTTTTCTCACTGCACTGTGCAGACACCCTGATCGCTGTAATAATATATCCTAAATATATATTAGTATGCACTTGAAAGGAAGATAATGTTGAATTTAAAACAGTCACCCTCTAAAAGAGATTTAAATGGGGGGGGGGGAACCTGCTTATCCTTCCAAAAGCCACACAATTAATCCTAACACTGCTATCTTTTGGAGCATCCCTTAAAATTTATCACATACAGCAGACCACGATGGAAAGCAATTTTATCACCCCATGCTGATTCTAGGCTGTTATTCCTTAGTTCTTGGCGTTTCCTTTTCCAATATACTGATATATCCATTGTTTTTCGCTGTTTGTCACCATTTCCTGCTTGTTTTATTGTTCTAATATGTTGCATGATGCCTAGATTGGCTCGTTTGATTGTGGCAGTTTATAAATCGAACAAAGGAAATTTGGATAAAATCCAGATCATTTGGATATGATCTGTTTGAGGGCCATAACACACACACACGTATTTATTATTCTTTTTTTCTCTCTCTCTTTTTTTTCTCTTTGCATTTTGAGTTCAGTTGTTGCTCTTTCATATTGTGGTATTTAAACTTGGATCAAGCTCAAGTTGTATTGATTGTCCTCATGTACCACATGACCGAGTTTGCCTCTGGGCCTGACTTGAGCATAGTTAGAAAATAAACAGAGTGCTAAGAGGGCTTAGTCTCTTGTTTGAAAGAGTTCACACCTGTAAGGCAAACAAAGCATAGGCAAAATAGGACAATCCAGAACCCTCTGAGGGCAGGAAGAGGAACTATAGTGAGGAAAAGCCTCACTGTTTACCTTCTAGTAAATCATTGCTATTTTATTAAAACAGAAACACCCACAGCCCATTGTAGCTCCTTGACATTAATGCTCCTTGAACATTCTCAACAGTCTGAATGCGCCTTGCACCTCAAAAGGCTGGCTGCCTTCTTGCTCCAGAATGCATTTCCAAATTCAGTTTGTTTTGTGGCCTATTGCTAACACAGCTACTCTCTGCCCAGGGATGTGATGGGAGTGCCAAGGAATGGGGCCCAGGGGGCTATGGTTAGTGTGGAGAGCTAAAAAAGAGATTTCTGGATTTTTGCTCTGCTCTGTTCTTCCTTCTTTTCACAGTCCCTGAGCTGGCTGCTCGTGGTATCCTCCAGCAAGTCTTCCCCATCCATGAGCAACGGATTCTGAACCGGCTGATGAAGTCATGGGTACAAGCCATTTGTGAAGCCCAGCCTTTGGGTATGGCCCCTTGATTCACATAGATCCTTGCCTAGAACATTTATTAGGGTCCTACCTCCACCTATTTTTTCTCTCCCTACATTCTACTAAAGTAGCTCACGAGATTTGTTTTGCTTTCTTAGAGTTGAAAATTAATGCTCTTTCCCCCCCCCCCCCCATTTGAAATCATAAACTGCCTAAGTGAGGCAGGGCTATTGCTTGCCCAGCACAAAGGCCCCAGTTCTCTAACATGATCTGAACCCAACCATTTCTCTGTAAGTGGGATAAAGGAACTAAATTTATTTCATGCTGAGGCAGATCAGCATAAGCATTTTTACAATACAGATTTCACTAAGCTGGGAAAACCAGATCTGCTATAACCCAGGCAAACACAAGATGGCAGTAAAGGATTATTTTTTTCTGGATCTCTTTGCTGCCATCTATTGGTTATGCAGACCTTGCAATTCAAATATAGTATAGTAGAAGTATCGGGACAGCTTGAAGTTGTACATCGTTTTCTAAGTGTGTGGAATTGCCTTTATACTGAATATGAAAAAAGATACTCAATGGAAGTGAAAGAAGCTGAGTATGAGGGGGGGGGGAGGGAATACCACCAATCAGCTGTTCCAGGCTGCAGGGATCGCCATTGTCTATCACTGCCACTGCCTATTTCTGCCTCCGTGTACCCCATTTTCGGCCTCCATGCATCCTGTTTTTGCCCTCTGTGTGCCCCGGAGTTCTATTTATAATGGTTGCATTACTTAGAACCTGACATCAAGTTTTGTCCTTATCTTCTCCTGAAACTGTCCCTCTTCTTCCACCAGATGAAATATGTGACTATTTTGGGGTGAAGATTGCCATGTACTTCGCATGGTTGGGCTTTTACACGTCAGCCATGGTATACCCTGCTGTCTTTGGTTCCCTCCTCTACACCTTCACAGAGAACGACCAGGTGAGGCGTTGAAGTGCATAGCGATGGCATGGTGGCCTTCTGGATTTCTTCTACTTCCACCTGAAGAAGCTGAGAATCAGATTTCTGGTAGGCCTAGGTATATATGGTATATATTCTTTCTCTTTTTTCATACTTCATTATTTTTTTCCTTCCTTCTCGACGCCTCTAACAATCATAACAATTAAGCTATAGGCTATACCCCAATATCCATTAGAAGCCCCTTAAATACCCTGTGAACCTTGAACTACAGCGTTCAAAATATTAGATATTTTGAAATAGTTAAATATTTCAAATATTGATCTATATTTGAAATAGTCAGTATTATTAGGGTACAAGCCAGTGGTGGGATTCAAATAATTTAACAACCAGTTCTCTGTCCTAATGACTAGCTAGGTAGGCATGACTGGGTGGTCATGTGACTTGGTGGGCAGGGCCAACTTGATATCACTCATCACACCCAGCCCCGCCTCCCGGCCACTCTCCCTTTCCCCAGGCCTTGGGACTATACGCAACACCTCCAAAATGAAAGGGTTAACCAACCCTCAGTTTCCTGCTGCAAATGCCCCCCCCTTCCCCCGCCCTGGCAAGTGAAAGGATGGGGAGAGACCAGCAAAGCATTCTGCTCCCATCATCAAGGAAAGTAATTGGAGGCTGAGCTTATTAAAAAGGAATATTTTTCACCTGAAAATGGCCCAGAAATGGTCTGAAAAACGCCCCCCAAAACAGCCGAAAACAGCCTGAAAAATGGGCAGAGACGGGGCCAGCCAGTGGTGGGATTAGCCGGTTCGCTGAACTGGGCAGAATTTTAACAACTAGTTCACCCAAACCCATCCGAACCAGCTGAATCTCACCTCTGGTACAAGCCAAATAGTTTGTTATTATTGACAGAGATGAAGAGAAGGAAGGAAAAAAGTAATGTGTGGAAAAAAGAGAAAGAATGAAGATTACTACTGTATATATATATATACAGGCTTCCAAGAAATCCGATTCTCAGCTTCTTTAGAAAGAGGTAGAACAAATTCAGTGGCATCTATTTACAAGGAGGAATTTACACAGAATTATGTACATAGAAATATTTACATGGAATTATAATTATATTCTCACCATTGATTTGCCTCAGAATTCAGGCATCATTTTCATGTGTGAATGAAGATGAGCAGGAGGGGACAGAAATTTAACAGAAAAAGGGGGGCGGGGGTGTCCCAAAGGTGCTTTTTTCAAAAGGCAGCTGGACTTTGTTTTTCTTTAAAGACATTTTGCTTTTCATCCAAGAAGCTTCTTCAGTTCTCAGAAGTTTTGAGAAGTTCTCGAAATTGAAGAAGCTTCTTGGATGAGAAATGAAACATCGTCAAGGAAAAACAAAGTCCTGTTGCCTTTTGAAAAAAAGCACCTTTGGGACAACCAGGACCTGGATGACTGAGAATCTCCATAGACAGAAAAGGGCAGGTTGGAAAGCAGGATAGAAAAGGAAAAGGAAGAAGAGGCAGGATTGTTTATGAGAAGAAGAGTTGTAGAAGGTTGTTTGAGTTTTGGCATCCTGAAAGAGAACAGATTATGTGGAAGAGTTTGAAAAACAAAAAGCCCTTTAAGAATTTAGTGGGAAAAGGGCAGAGAGAGAAAGCCATAGAAAATGCTGGTCTCCAAGAGAGGTGGATAGCTGTGGGCCACAAGCAATCCCTGAAATTATTTTTACAGCCCCTGCTACCTTTGAACATCCGGTTCCCCTCCCTCTTTGCTATCAATGAGATCCATGCAGATGAAATTGCAAATGGTGGAGATCATAATGCTGGAGACAGAACGGAAAGACTCCTTTTGACAGATTTGATGCTGCCTAAAATTGCCATATTCACCTGCCTAGGGCAGAATCTGAATGCATGCAGACAGGTGGTGGGGCGGGTAGAACAAGAACTCATCTCTGCGTGTATATTTTATTTCTATGCCAGAGTTTCTCAACCTTGGCAACTTGAAGATGCAAGTGGTATTCCACTGATGTTCACAGTTGGGACTGGAATTTCTGTGGCTAAGCAAGATGGTCATTAAATGAGTCACACCCATATTTTTTTTTTGCTGTGGTCCTTAAGCAAATCACTTTGGTCATCTTAAGTGAATCACGCAGTCATTAATCGAATTCTGCTGTCCTCATTGCCTTTACTTGTTGGAAACCAGCTGGGAAGGTGGCAAATGGTGATAATGTGACCTTGGGGTTCTGCAACCATTATAAATACCTTCTGGTTGCCAAGTGCCCAAATTTTGGTCACATGACCACAGAGATGCTACAACAGTTCTGAGTGTGAAGACCACTCCTAAGTGTGAGAACCATATATATATATATATTAGCACCGTTGTAGCTTCAAATAATTGCTAAATGAATGGTCATAAGTCAAAATGTCCCAAAGGTGTGTTTTCAGGAGGCAACTGGACTTTTTTGTTTCTTCTTTGAAGACATTTCACTTCTCATCCAAGAAGCACCACACAGGTGACCCTGAGGACAGAGATAAATCTCCAAGTCCTTCAACGACCCTCTAAAAGGATGCAAATGATCAGCTGTCTGCAAGGAATATAAATCCTCCCATTCCCCACTATCCTGTCAGAGCTGAAGAAACTTCTTGGATGAGAAGCAAAATGTCTTCAAAAGAAAAAAACAAGAAAGTCCAGTTGCCTCCTGAAAAAAAACACTTTTGGGACAACCATGACCTGGATGACTGAGAATCTCTACAGTCATCAGTCAAGAGCTATTCGTATTTAGACTTCAGTTCCCAGAATTCCTCAGCCCAACATGCTGGCTAGGGAATTGTGGGAGTTGAAGTCCATACATTTTCAAGTCCCCCGGGGTAAACAAACACTGCTCTATGCACATATAAGCCTACCCACCCTGTCACTTAGATGTACTCTCTAGATTCCTACATAGGCTGCCAATTCCTATGCTAACAAAGAAGGAACAGGAACACTCACGTTCAATTTACAACGAGTCTTGGCCTGGAGGCTCACCTTATTTCCTGCTTCATGATCATTTAATGCTTCCATTTCGTTCTTGCCAAGAAGCCCCTATCCTGTTAGGCAGGGAATTGCAAAGGAGAACCTGGAGGGGAATGAAGTGTCAGCATTTTCAGCATCATTAGCTTCTAAATACGAGGAGCCATCTTGTGCAAGGATGGTGCAGAGATAAATAGAAGTTTTCTTTTCCTCTTTCTGTGAAAGGTAATCCTCCCATTGTTGCTGGGCTAATAACTGCCAGCATCATCATTTGCCATATAGGTAGCCCACGACTTATGACCACAATTAAGCCTAAAATTTCTGTTGTTAAGTGAAACATTTGTTAACTGAGTTTTGCCCCATTTTACAACATTTTTTTGCCACAGTTGTTAAGTGAATCACTATAGTTGTTAAGAGAATCTGGCTCCTCCATTGAGGTTGCTTGTCAGAAGGTTGCAAAAGGGGATCATACGACTCCAGGACACTACAACGGTCATAAATAGGAGTCAATTGCAAAGCATCTGAATTTTGATCACATGACCATGGGGATGCTGCTGTGGTCATAAGTGAGAAAAATGGTCATAGGTTTTTCAGTGCCGTTGTAATTTCGAACGGTCACTAAACAAATTGTTGTAAGTTGAGGACTACCTGTACTGTTTCTTTAGAACTGTTTATTGCTGTTATTCATTCCTTTATTGGCTACTTTTCAAAGTTATCTGTGCCAGGGCAGCTTATTATGTTATTTAAAAATCCTAAAAGAACTCTGATTATTCCAGAGGTATAAAATTATAATAAATAAGATACTAATGAAAACCACAGATAGAATAAAATACTCTTTTAAAATATCCCAGTTAGGATAATTAAAGAAAAACTCTATGTTTGCCTTAAAAACAAGCCAGGGAATTCATGCATAACTTTCCAGCAATAAATTTCTAGAACTATGGCCAGTTCTCTAGAGCCATGGCCAGTTCTCTATGGCCAGTTCTCTAGAGCCATGGCCAGTTCTCACCACCCCAAGACTTTTTATTTATTGATTTTATTTATGAAATGTATATGCCTGCCAACCTAGCAGTTCGAAAGAATGTAACTGCAAATAGATCAGGGGTATCAAACTCACGGCCCCACAGCGTCGTCATGTCATATATCACTTTTTTCCCCTTCGTTAAACCGGGTGTGGGTGTTGCCAGCATGTGAGAGCCCTGAAGTAGATAAACAGGTAGTGCTTCAGTGGGAAAATACCAGGGATATGAAAGGAGAAATGTAATAGTAGTTTATAGGCTACCCTTCTCACTAACCAAAAGTCCTTTGGATAGGTCCTCTTGCTGAAGGGCATAGAATTGGGCCTCAGCATAGACATTTGCTACAAACTAGAACAGAGGTGTCAAACTCGTGGCCCGCAGGCCAGATGCGTCACGCATCTGGTTTAGCAAAGGGGAAAAAGTCACAATACATCATGTGACAACAACGTGACGACTTGAATTTGACACCCCTGAACTAGAAGGATGCATTGTGATGTCATGATAATACATAGTCATATTAAAGACTCTGGCAGACTTCTCTGGCACTACACATCAGGGAATGTATACATCTGTCATTCAGGGATGTTTGCATAGGCGTTCCATTTATATTCCTGCAAATGTAAAATTCTGGCTTGGGACCACTGAAACAGCAAAGCACAGAACAGGAAGTCGGATCAACCAATCAGCATGCAGGACGCGCACGCCACACCACGCGCAGTTGGGTTAGGGTTAGGGTTAGGGTTATACTTACCCATCAAACCCTTTGCAACACAAGTTTGCAGCAACGCATACAGGCAGTTGTGCGCAACTCTAAATCACCCTGTAGTTGTTGCGTGATGTTGCACGCAAGTATGGAAGTGAGTGGCTTGGGCCAGGATGTCACAACACACTCTGCGTCATTTCCTTTCACCCCCAAGAATGCTAATGGGTCTGAGCAACTGATGACAACATTCTGGCAGGTTGAGATGGATACAACTAATCCCTCGGTTGGCCCCGTCGTAACTTTATAAAGATTAAAACCATTTTTCTTTGGCCCTGGAATTAAGGCTAGGAATGTAGAAGGGCTGAAAAGGTGTAATGTGATCAAAACCCTGAACTTTTGTGAATCTTCTGATGTCACATTCTGCCAAGTGAAGGGTTGGGTTGTTTTTTTTTAAAGGAAGAGATAATGATAGAAGCATCTCAATAACTGGATTACTTTCACTTTAGAATCCAATCTGGCTTTCAGCTGTTAAGGTAAAGACTTCTTTCAGTTCTTAACTAGCAGCCTCACTGTGGATAGACAAGGAGGCTAATAAACCACCCGATAGCTAAGGAATGCACACGTGGTACAGTTGTGACTCCTTGAGACTCTTAAGCATACCATTATGTGGTGTATGTTACAGCAATCTCAAGACTTGTGTCACTTAAGGCAAGATCGCAAGATCTTCCTTCTCCAAATGCAATCATACTTGGCAAACCACCTGGAGCTAGGCAGAAATAGAATAGGGAATGCTTGCAATCAGAGCTTACTGGGCCATATCAAAGTCCCACTTTGTGCTATTCTAACAGTGGGAAAGCTTTATTTCTCTATAAAGAAGACAATGCAGAAACAATAAATGTCCTTTGTAATTCCTTCCAGGATCAGACTACCTGCCTGTATTCACTGAGATTCTGTTTACTATCCTGGCTAATCATTTGACATTTTCTCTATAGTTTCTCAGTATTTAAAAATATAACCCTAATTCAACCTGTGGCTGCTAATGCCATAAATGAATTAGTTCTTGTATGTTTTACCTACCCATTCCCTACGGACATATGTACAAAAATCCAGTGCCTTTAAATGATGATCAGACATTGAGGATGGATCTAACATCTGTTATAGATAGTCCTCAATATGCAACCATTTGTTTAATGACCATTTCAAGTTACAACAACACTGAAAAAAATGACTTACAAGCGGTCCCTGCTTTTATAACCGTTGCAGCATCCCCACAGTCACATGATCAAAATTTGGGTGCTGGGCAACCAGCATGTATGTATGATGTGCAGTGTGGCCATCATGTGACAGCTTTTTGCTAGCTGGCTTCTGACAAGCAAAGTCTCTAAGGCGGGGGTCAGCAACATGTGGCTCCAGAGCCGCATGCAGCTCTTTGGGCCCTCTCCTGTGGCTCTCTGTTGGATGATCCCACCACTGGCTGGCCCCGCCCCTTGCCCTCTCCTCCCACTCACTCCTCGTCTGAGAAGGGAAGGGTGACTGTGGCAGATGGAGACTTGCTTCATATTCCAGAGCAGGAACGAAGTGCCCCTCTACTTGCCTCTTCTGGGCTTTGTTGGTGCTGTGCGCACCTCGGCCACTTGGGGAGACTTGTGACTTGCTCTCAACCCTGAGATACTGGTTGGGCCGGCTGCAGCTGATGCTCTGCGTCATAATGGGCTCCAAGAGGAGGAGGGGACGCTGTGTCCCCCATTGTGAAGCGCGCTAAATTTGAGTGTGCTGCGCAAGGCACTGCAAGAGCAGCAAGCAGGCCATGGAGGCATCGAGAGCAGCAGCATTAGTGTCTCGGGGCAGAGAGAAAGATGCTCATCTCCCCATGTTCCTCTCGTCGCTTCCATGGCCTGCTCACTGCTCTTGCAGCACCTTGAGCAGCAGACTTAAATTTAGTATGCTTCACAATGGGGGAGACAGCATCCCCTCCTCCTCCTGGAGTCCATTACAATGTGGAGCATCGGCTGCAGCCAGCCCAGTCAGTGTCTCGGGCAGAGAGAAAGTTGCGCGTTTCCCTGCGCAGTACCAAGAAGGGCCGGAAGAAGGGGCAAGTAGATATAACAACCACATGATTCACCTAACAACTGTAGTGATTCGCTTAACAACTGTGGCAAAGAAGGTCATAAAATCAGATTAACAACCGCCTTGCTTAGCAACTGGAATTCTGATCCCAATTGTCATTGTAAGTTGACCAGCTGCCATCATAACCAATTAAGTAAATGAAAGCTATCTAAAGCTGTGACTTTCCTTCCTGTTGATGAACGTCTGGGAAACAGCTGAGCATTGTTAAGAATAGGATGCTGGATCGGATGGGTGATTTGATCTGTTCAAAAGGGATCTTCTCTCTCTATCAGTGGCTACCAATATCCATGGCTAACAATGCACCCTCCAGCTTCAAAGGCAGTCTACCTTTACTAGGGTAAGCTCCTGTATCCTCCACAGTGCTTCTGATCACCAACCAACCCTAAGGATTTTACCACCAAGCCAGTCTCTATTTTCTGGCTTCAGAGAAAAAACAAACAGATTACACACACACACACAAAACTAGGTATGAGTACAACTAACAACAAAAGGAACCTCTTTGTGCAAAGAAGATCATCTTGAGATGTCAAATCCAAGGAGTGTGTGAAATGTTCCCATTTTGAAATATTTCAAGTGCAGCATTGTGTTTTGAGTGGAATGGACTGTCTGGAACATTTTGCAAAGATTTCAGGCTCAAAAACAGAAATGCTGCAAGCCTAAAGCATTTACATTTGCAGCCAGAACAGCTCTATGCTCAAAGCAGCACTGGTAACACTTGAAATGAGACATGTCTGAAATTTTGGGCTAGGAATATTTTGAAATGAAATGTTTGACATACTACTGTGAAGGTGCAGAGGGAAGGGTTTTCCCTTCCTGTCTTACCAGATCCATTTGGCTAGCCATTGTGGGAAAGTAAATTTTGAGTTAAACTTCAGGCCAAGACTACTGGTTGTAATATTATCATGAGGGGTCCTTGGTGCTCTTTGAACTTGATTGTTTTCTTGCAGATGTTTCATTACAAAAACCAACAACTGTCCAAACATCTGTCCAAACTAACATCTAACATCATCAGTGCTAGACTAGCAACTCTGAGCTACCAATATTCTTCTTTATTGGTGACATTCTCATCCCAGGAGAATTGTTGGAGTTGATTTTTCTGATTGATGGGTAACTGGGATAGACAACCTTCTTTAAAAGCTGTTAAAACAGTGGAAATTCCCATCCTTCTTTGCGCTTCATTAATTATCTCTTCCCTTCCTAATTAGACCAGCCGGGACATTTGCTCTGTTATATTTGCCATCTTCAATGTTATCTGGTCCACGCTGTTCCTGGAGGAGTGGAAACGCCGAGGAGCCGAATTTGCATACAAGTGGGGAACTTTGGACACACCAGCAGAGTCCATCGAAGAGCCTCGGCCGCAGTTCCGGGTCAGTGGTGTTTGATCTAGCTCAGAAAAGAAGAAAATACAATTTTAAAAAAATAATAATTTGTGCTTCCTGTGTCCATGGATAAAAACTAGGCATGTCACACAGATATCTCAACATTCATAGCCATCCTGTTGTCTGCCTCTCATTTAGCTCAGGATTCTCTGTTCTGATTAATTAAATTTATATGCCTTTGTTGTGTCCAGCATGGTACTCCTTATGATTTTAAATGGGCACCTATTACTTGCAAAAGAAGAAAACTCTATACATCAAGGCTAGGGAGATAGATTTGCCTAAAGGCCTAAATCCAGTTTCCCCTCTAGCCTAGTTAACCTTCAAAAACTTGAGAACTGAGAAAAACTGAGTGCCAGCAGATGGAAACTGAACTAAAATCTTCAGGTGCACCTCAAGTCATAATGGCAGCAGTAATAAAAAACATTACGACTTGGGACCATAATGGGCTGGTTCCATTTTGGTCGTAACTCGAAGACTACTTGCAGTTGTTGTCTTGGTCCTGTAACAAGCCTAAGGACAGTCCATGAAGAATGCCCCAAGAGTCCCCCAAGTCTTGGTGATGTTAGCCTTGTCATCTGAAACCAGGCTTAATAGCAGTAACTGTGAGAGGGATCTTGCAGTCTTAGTGGACAACCAGTTAAATATGAGCCAGCAGTGTACGGCAGCAGCCAAAAAAGCCAATGCAATCCTAAATTGTATTAACAGAGGGATACAATCAAGATCAAGTGTGGTACTAATACCACTCTATAAAGCCTTAGTAAGACCATATCTAGAATACCGCATCCAGTTTTGGTCACCACACTATAAAAAAGATGTTGAGACTCTAAAAGAGTGCAGAGAAGAGCAACCAAGATGATTAGGGGACTGTAGGCTAAAACATGAACGGTTGCAGGAGCTGGGCATGGCTAGTATAGTGAAGAGAAGGACCAAGGGAGACATGATAGCAGTGTTCCAATATCTGACAATGGTCATACAATACATTAAAGTACAACCAAACCTTACTTAATATCTAATGCTACAGTTGAGGTGCTTGCTAAGTAGCAGAACTTTCAAAAGCTACCAAAGAGAAAAAAGTAAGCACTCCAGACCAAAAGCAGACTTGAATAAAAGACAAATAATAATAATAAATTTGCAGTTAGGCAAATAAATTTACTTGAATTCTGATCTTAACATATTTAATCAAAAGTAAACTTTACTCAATTCAAACAAAATGGATAGAATCCAACCTTACTTTTTAAAATGGTTGCAGTGGTTTAATTGACATGGGTTATTCCACTTGCCCAGAGTTGATTCACAAATGCTCTTGTGAGCTATATTTTATATTTTTAGCATTTTCAAAATAAATAAATAAATCTGAACTCCATTCTGAATTTATTTTCATGGCAAGTGATATTGATTTCCCCAAGAGTTTGTCCTTTAAAACTCTCTGCCATGTTTGCAAAGTAAGATGGCTAATTCTGTCATGTCAGTGCTCAAAATTGCAGAGAACAGTCCTGCGGTCTCCTTGTGAGGAACAGCTGGTTAACAGATGAATGATCTCTCATCCTCTCATCTGGAGAAGTCCCAAGGAACCTGTCTATTTACCAGTTTGTTGGTCTTTGCCACGCCTATATTCAGTTCTTCATATGTCCCCTCAACGCCTCTCCAGAGCCAACAATCTTAGACAAGAATAATCCAACCCTTCAATTTTAGAGAACGTTGGACTGTAGTTACAGAGGAGTTGAGGATACAGATATCTAGATCCATTTCAGTCACTTTTCAGTCCAGGAGACAGCCTTGAGATAGTCTATACTTGATGATTTATGGTGGAGCCAAGATGGAGCTAATGCATACTGTATTAGCTCCATCTTGGCTCCAATATTCTTTTGGATCAGCTCCAGCAGCTGGGATTCATTGGTTCTCCTCTTCCTACTGATTAGTTGTAGTTGTGTTGGCTGGGGAATGGTCACTCCGAGACCTCTTCTTTGG
>JANHFL010003027.1:115117-138400 GCA_032468155.1 Oxyrhabdium leporinum
CTTCCTTCCTTCCTTCCTTCCTTCCTTCCTTCCTTCCTTCCTTCCTTCCTTCCTTCCTTCCTTCCTTCCTCCTCCCCGTCCCTCCTTCCCCAGTTTGCATTTATTTCTGATTTTAGTTTTTTTTTTTAAGTTAATTTTTAATCATTGGAGGAACAATGTCAACGGAAATCACACTTTCAGAAAACCAATTTATCCAATAGTGGAAAGCAGTAAATATAAATAGTTTTATTTGATGAATGAAGGCAGATATATGTGTCCCAGGATAACGTTGCAGAATCCAAACTGGGTCAGTCACTGGGACCAAAGGTTTAGTCTTCCGAGCTTTGGAACTCGTGCTGGAGCCCATCCTCAGGGAACTTTTCTTCTCTGGGTTATTCGGTGCATCACATTTATGAGGGCCCTGGTTGGGGTGTGGCTTCTTATTGATTGATTGCAGTGCTGATGGCTGGCTAGTAAGTTGCTTGCTGTTATGTCCTTGTGTTGCTGCACTTTCAGCTCCTAAGTACCTGATAAGCAGGTGGTAATTCAGCACTCCTATTGACTGACAAGGGGGCCATTTCCCAGGCTTCAATAATTTCCCTGGCTGTTTTTGTACCTGCTCAGCCAACTATCTTAGTAGCTGCGGAATTGAATATATGTCCTTGTCCATTGCAATGTGAGGCTACCAATTAGTTTTATTTGATGATAAGGAAGCATTTTATATAGTGAAACTAACAGCCTGCCCGCCCTTTCCCAAATACAATGTATGTCTCCACAATATTAAAGCACTATTATTTTTCTCCAAAACAAAATAATTAACATTGTATAATGGAATGGACTGTTTAAAGGGGGGGGGGGATCTTGTTTTGAACATAGTAGCAGATGTAACATTGAAGACTCATTTAGAGGAAAACAAAGTTGTTTATATATTTAATATGCATATCAAACAGTATCAGTGGGGGGAAAATGGGAGCTTTGGGTGGTGCACTTTTTCCACTCGAGTTGTTATTTTAAAAAAAATATTTATTTTTAAGCATAAGTAACTAAAGAAAATAAAGTTTTCTAAAAACATATCAGAATAGTAATTAATATTCTCAATCTAAGGAGATATTGTGCTAAATCTCATTCTTTTTAAACTTAATTTTGCATTACTTGAGTCCTCATTGTAACCCTTCTTTTCAGTCAGTTTAATTTTCTTAGGATCTTAGAATTAAAAAGCCCTCTTAAGACCATCAAGGTCAACTCCATACATACCTAGAGCAGGAATTCAATTAAAAGTATCCCTGAAAGATAGCTGTCCATTCTTGGCTCAACCTATCCAGAGACAGGGAGCCAAACTCTTCCATAGTACCATCAACTCTTCTCATCTCATGAATGTTTCTCAGCATTCAATCAGAATCTGACTTTTTGTAAATTAAATCTTATCCTCTGGGAAAATGGAAAAATATGTCCTTGTCTTTCTGCTGGATGACACTCTTTCCAATGCTATAAGTCTCAGAGATTTTCTTTAAACATGCAAGAGAAGTAGGCCCATTGAACTTTGTAGTAGAAGACAACGGAAAAGTTTGTATTATCAACTTCAAATAGAACCTGGCAGAACCCATTTTTCTATTCCTCAGTTGCCACACAGAGGATGTGTGTGGGAAGGAGTATGAAATACATTGCTAGACAAGACACAGAACTTTCTCGTGGGAACCAAGGTCATCTCTACAGCTGGTAGATAGAGGCAGGGAGGAGTGCCTGGAGAGCCCACCAATTAAACTAATTGGCCAACATGACCTGTGACTTTTAATTATACTGAAACCGTGGGAAACATTCAGAGTTGGTTTTTCCATTTGATTGTGCCAATATGATGTACCCAATAAAGAAGTTCTTAGAGGAAGACCTCAGCCTCTGAGTTCTCATTTGCTTGGGTTCGTTAGTCCAGATCATGGCATATATATTGGTAGGCAAATGGACTGTGGGATTACCTTGGTTGTTTGTTCCGTGTATGTTACAAATGTATGTTGATATGTTACACAGATCCCCTTTTGATACATCCCTATTTAACCCATCACAGGTCTTCCTGGATATAATTGTTCCCACTATATAGTAACAATTGTGTTTCCTAAACAATGAACAATCTTCATTGGTGATTTATGGCAATATTATTGAGTGGAGAGAACATTGCTATCGAGATAGTTAAATGAAACTTCAACTTCAAGTATTTATAGCACTAAAGTTACTGTGTTCATCTTCTAATTTATCTACCTTATTATTGACCCATGCCTGATTCCCTTTTGAGACATGGAAATTCTCCTTATTGCATACATCTGAAAACAGCAAATCATAGATAAAGCAACAAGGAAAAAAAATTCTCTGCCATTGTTTTTATATCTTGGAACACATATACATTAACAGCTTTTATCTGATAGCATTTGTAAATTGCCAGCCAAAGCAGAGTTATTAACTGGATTGTCTGTTATCTGACTTATGGGCATGGCCTTTCAATCTAATACATTTGTACACCTAGAGTACTGCATTCAGTTTCGGTCACCACACTATAAAAATATGTTGAGACTCTAGAAAGAGTGCAGAGAAGAGCAACCAAGATGATTTGGGGACTGGAGGATAAAACATATAAGGAACAGTTACAGGAACTGGGCTTGGCTAGTCTGGTGAAAAGAAGGACCAGGGGAGAAAGGATAGCAGTCTTCCAATATTTGAGGGGCTGCCACAGAGAGGAGTGGGTCAACCTGTTTTCCTTTTTTTAAAAAAAAAGTTTTATTTGTTTTATTAGTATAATATCTAAAAATTCCATTTCATTCAAACAGTGTGTTGTCTGGCTACAATTAATTTTACGCAATCGTAATGAGGGTGTTTACAATAACATGTATCACAATAACATTAATTCTGCAGTAGCAATAACCTTTTGTCCATTTTAACAAATTTCCATTTTAACATTTATCCTTTTTATGTCCCTTTCTTTCTAACTTCTGTTTTTATTGTCTAGCCATCGATAAAATAACTCCCATGTCAAAAAGTATTTAGTTTCTTCTTTATCTTTGATAGTAAGTGTTACTCTATTCATTTCTGCACATTCTAATATTTTCTTAATAACTTCTCATATGTCGGGAACTCATCACACTTCCATTGTTGAGCATATACAATTCTAGCTGCAGTTAGTACATGTAAAATCAAGTATATAATCCCTTTATCATATTTTTCTGGTAGAATGCCCAGTAAAAATATTTTTGGGTTTATATCTAAATGCTGTTTTATCATTTTTTCCAACCAGGTATGTATTTTTGTCCAATATTTTTTAACTTGTAGACATGTCCACCATATATGGTAATATGAACCAGATGTTTGATTTACATTTCCAACATTTAGTAGATCTATCCTTATACGTTTTCGCTAATCTTGTTGGTGCAAAATGACATATACAAAACACTTTATACAGATTTTCTTTGTATGCAGTTGACATAGTCAGTTTAACATTTCTGTCCCACAGTTTCTGCCATTTATCTGGTTCTATTGCATATCCAAAATTTTAGCCCAAACAATCATTGTCTTCTTTACCTGCTCACTTTCAAGTTTAATACCCAATAAATAACAATATATTTTATCAATTTTTCATCCCTTCCAGTTAATACCTGGTCCAATTCTGTTAGTTCTTTATTAAAGCCATATATTTTAGCATCTTTCTCATACCAAGATTGTATCTGCATTTATAGCCACCATGCAATGTCCATCCCTTGACTACTAAGTTCCTGCTTGGTTTTTAATTCCCCTTTTGGCCATTGGAAACATTTCACTGATTTCCTGCTGCTGTTAGCAGTGTGAAAAGAACAATTGGGTCCTCCATCAGTAAACTGATCGATTGGCTAATAGTGGACAAACATTGTGATGGACCATTGAATCTTTGGCTGTTGTATTTTTAGAAAAGGTGATGGACCTAAAAAGTTTATTTTTTTAAAAAAAAGTTACATAAACACTTTTTGTCATATGGTAAGTCTTCCTTGGATGGCATGGAGCAATGCCTAACTCATATTTTTAATCTTTAGATCGAGAGAGGAAGTTGAGATAATGCTACCGGTAGTTATAGAAATATCCACGCCATCCATCTTTGTTTTTTCTCTTTTTCCAGTCTGAAAATATAGAGCTACTTTATTTTGGTCTAAATTCTGCTATTAATCCATAACTTAAATGGAGCTATTTTGTAGCTTTAGGAAGATAATTAAATAGCCTCTTCCTTATCCTTCATATGCTCAGTCTCAAAGTGAAAATTCTTGGTTCTGACTTACTGACTTCCTCTCCCCAGTCCTTGTTTTACCAAGAACATCAGTACTGAATACACTTTAAAGGGATGCAGGATTTTTCTTTTCATTAAGTTGGAGAACTGGAATCTGGCTGGGGAAAGGGCTGTTTCATTGCCAGTCATTGCTGCTGCTGCTTACTGTCTTGTGTTAAGTTGTGTGAACTCTTGATGACGGAGATCCTGACTTAGATTTCCTGGGGGGCTGCCAAATGCTGTACTTTGGAAGCTCTCCTTTGGAAAGGGTGTCGAAATACTCTTTGGTCGCCTAAATTGAACTCTTGGAAATAGTTTAAGCAATATGGCTTTGAAGGAAAATATTGACTCCTTTTTTAAATAGTGATTTTCAAAACGAATTGTGCCTGTTCGTTAAAATATGCAAGAGTTTTGTTTCCAGTTCTCCCCTCCATCCACGTTGAGCTGCAGTAGCCAAGAGGCAAACCTATTTATCATTGGCAACCTCAGCTTCCAGTAAAGGCAGTTTGGGATTGTGTCATTCTCTATTTTTAATGTGGGATGTTGGTTACCCGGTGGGCCTCAGGCGAGCTAAGAAGAGGGCTCCTGCTAATTACTAACTGAATACTGATCACCTTAGCATGGATTTCTTACTGCAATTACTTCCAAGGACATGTTCATCAGTTGCAGAAAAAGTTGGAGCGAGAATGATATGAAACACAGGAAGTGCTTGATGCTTTTTTCCAAAAAAAAAAGGCCTTTCTCACTTGTGGGATTTTTTTCAGATACAATTGTGTAATTTGGGTGAGCATACAGAATAGGCAGATTATATAATTTCCTGAAGAAGACAGGAATGAGGGTGGTCTTTCACTATCATCATCCCCAGATTAAGGCAGTAAATTACAGCTGTGGGATTTCTTGGCATTAATGACCATTTTTGGGTTGTAACCTGAACTTATTGTGTAATGCCATTGTTCCAATGATTGCAACAAAAAATAAACTTATGAAATTTAGGTCCAGTCTTAACAGCAATGCATCCTTTATAGAACTCTTGATTGTTAAATATAGAGTATTACATACTATCTGATAAAGCCTCCTTAGGTTTTCAAATTGGGGCCTCTTCCAGGAATTAAGCCAGGATTCTCTTATATGCAAAGCAGGTTCTTATTAGTGACTCTTCCCCGCATTGCCATTCTCCTTTTTAATTTAATTTAACTGTTCAGCGTAAACCTGAATGTACCTCTTGGCTGCGTTGTTCATTGTAACACTCCTGCGGGTTTTACGAAAAGAGGACATTCATAGAGGTCCTTTCACAGCAAGAGTTTGGAATGGTGCATTCTGTTGATGCAAGCTAAATTTGACTGCATCTTTCTGTTGACCCAAACTGGACCGGGCTCCATATTATGTGCAAAGTTGCTTTATTTGGGCATTGTAAAGTTTATTATTTGGCTCTGACATCCCAGTTTAGATCCCCGCTTGATTTTGAAACACACTGATTAAATTTCTTATGGCCTAACATTAGTTGACTCATTGAATTCTCTGTTCATTCATAGAAGGTCCAGATAATTCCTTTGGCCTGTGTTTCCTGCAAGAGATAATAGGACGCTATGTATGAAAGAGCATGTATATTCAATGGAGTGTTTAGTGCTGGAAAAAGCATCAAAAATCATCCCTTCTGTTAGAAAGCTGTTTCTAGCTTGTTTTTAAATTCAGGCCCCTGCAATAAGCTTCATTAGATGTTATGGCTTAAATCCCCTTTCCAATGCTATGATTTAGAGTTTTAAAATCTACTAATCTTTTCAGTGTTTTTCTCAGCTCACAGTAACTGACAATTTGGGGGGGGGGGGGGATCAGAGCAACCTGATAAAGACGGGCAATTTTCATAGATGCCCAGAACTTGTCACTTTCTCTGCATTGCCACGTAAAGGAAATTTGACTGTTTGGCCCTGCTGTGTTAAAGAAATTTTGCTGTGTCTTTACGTGGGCTTGCTACAACATTAACACACACAGCATTGCAAACATAATTCGCCATCAGTCAGGATTAAGCACCCGTTATTTTTGTTCGAAGTACAAATGACACAACTGAGAAATTCAATATATTTGTGATTTGCAAATTGACTACAGATTCATAGTATAATGGCTTGTTCAAAATGGCAGTGAGTACATGGGCCTTTGTGGGGAAGGTCTCTGGAGTCAGTGTGATGTAGTGAATGATTGCATGCTTGCAGTTTTCTGATAAGAATAAATAGATGCTTTTCAAGGGCTGTCTGATGGATAAGATTAATCCTGAGCACCTTAGAAGTTTGATTCAGTGGCCAAAGATTTGAAAAATGTTATATGTATCTGTGCACTTTGTCCTTGCAGAATGCTGAGGGTGGCACCCATGAATGTGAAACATCCTTTTGTCCAGCCCCACCCTATACTTAAGTCTTCTCTGACAGGTCTCTATCCTGTTGAAAACCTTCTGGGGAAGGCAGTTCTGCCACACACAAAGCAGCTGGGTGGATTTGTCTGTTTGCATTGAGGTGCCTCTCCCCCTCCTCTTGCTCACGCACATCAAGACCTGTGGTAATTGAATGTCGTCTGAAGTAGTTGTGACATCCTATGAGTAGTCAGATTGGAAGGGAAGTGCCTCTTCGGAGACGCACGTATTTAAGTGACTGGCAGTGATTCAAAGGAACGTAGTAGTTAGGAAATCCCTGAATCTCAAAAACCCAGTTGATGTTAAAGATCATTCCATCAAACTCGGGAGAGATACAGAGAAAGAAGGAGAAATGCAGATATGTTTGTGTTGTGGTGGCTAATGTAATGTTTATGTGTGTGTATGTATGTGTGACAGAGAGAGGGAGAGAGAAAGAGAAGTGTCAGGTCAGGTGTGGCCCAAAGTAATCTTATTTTTTCAGAGTATCTTCTTGTTTGCAAATTGTTGTAGGTTGTTTTGTTTATGAGAAAAAAGTGTTGATTTGTGAACGCCCATGCTGAATGGAATGGGTCATATCTGTCACCTGTATAATATAGAATTGTTCTAATGTGGGGATAGATTATCTGTTGTTCTATAGCCCCATATTTTCTTTCTTGTTTCAATGATTTTATAGGTTCTGAGATGGAGGAGGATCTATCTTTCCATTTGCTACCTCATCTTTTTAACCAGAGATTATGCTGATGACACTTTTCATTCAAAATAGCTACCTTGGATTATAAGACCTCTGTTAATTCTTGCTTGTCTCTTCATTTCTAATCCTGTAGCATTATCTTGCAGATAAACCTCCCTGTGCTATTAGTTTTCATAATTGTATTTCCTGCCTGGTCATATGTATTACTTGTATCTGATTCACTGGCAGCTGAGAAATGATACAACTCTTTCCAATTTTGCAGCATCTTCCTTTGTGTGCACCCCCTTCAGTCTTAGATACACAATTGAGTGCAGACGTGTCAAGAAATTTCTCAGACCAAAATTCAACTCCCTTTGGATTTGAATAACAGATGTTTATTAACACGTATGCAATATATGTGTGTGTGTTTATAATTTTTAATATTGTTAGTCACCAAGAGTCATATATTTGAGAGAGGAAGCCATATAAATATAGTGCAGATTGTCCTCGCTTAGTGACAATCACTAAAGGGTGATTCATCAGCAGTTACGACACCGATGAAAAAATAACTTTGCAAGAGATCTTTGCATTTCTGATCTTTGCAAGGATCCGTAAAGCAAAGGAAAGCTGAAGTAAGATCGTAGTCACAGTCAGTTTCACTTAGCAAACTTTGCTTAATGACCAAGTTGCCAGTCCCAATTGTGATTGCTAAAAGGGGGCTACCTGTAAATATGTGTAAGGTACCTTCCAGGGATGTTGTTACTTTAAAGGTAACAGAGGAGCAAGTCAAGTTCCAGAGAGGTAGGTATATCAGTTCCCATAGACAGGCAAACAGATTTAAGACACTGGAGTTTTATGGATTTATATCATAATGCAGTGGCCACTGGGTCAGGAGTGCTGCTTTCACAATAAAACTTATTAATCTTTAAGCTGCTGCAAAGTGTGGGTAGGCACACAAAACATGAAAAGTCAGCAAGTAGGAGAAGTTAATACTCTGTTTTAGGAACATTTAGTCGATTCCGATTTGTAAGATAGACCTGATAGTAAAACACATGACTAATCTGATTGTATCTGGTAGATTTGATCAGAACTTGCTGGTTTCTCAACTTGTTTCTTGTTTCTTTTTCCTTTTGGATGCACAGCGGGGGGAAAATCCCATTTTTGCCCCTGAAATGAGTGCAGTTGCTATGGGATCCAGCAGCAGATCTGAAGGTTATTATGCAATCTCTTTCTTTGCTGCACACTTTGTTGGTAGTTTATTTTTCCCTGGGTGTGTGTGGAAGATAGTAACAAATGAGGTATTTGGAGCAAAGATAGTGGAGACCAATATTTACAAAACAATATGGAAATACAGATTGTAGTGAGTTGCTTGTGTTGTTTTCCTAGCCACTCTGTTACATCTGCCGCGTCTCTTGCAAGAGCAAGCGATCACAGTCCCCTTTTGCCGCCCTGTTGCTCTCTAAAGAATTAAAATGAGGGAAGGGTTGAGTTTATAACAGGGCTAGGAATTCTGCATCCTATATGGGACCAATTAAGAATCTCGAAGTTCATGGTATTTTTTTAAAAAACCTCAAATTATTTTGTTGACGTTGCACAGCAGAATAGAGGAACATACGTCAATTAAGAACGGTAGGTGTCTCTTACTCTGTAGGAGTGGTTGACCAGCATATGCAGGTGGAAAATGCTGGAACGTCCTGTGCTGTTCTGGGAACCCTCTGAATCTCGCCAGCTGTGCAGGACTGTGCTACTCAAACAGGCAGTTTCACAAAGTTTGGCCCAATCTTTGGGGAATGGTGTTATGCTCAGGGGATGGATTTTTTTTATTTTTTTGTCTAGAAGCCCATAATATTTTAGGAAAATGTGTTCAGACGATATTCCTAGAATCATCTGAAGCTGTCTTCTGCTAAGTCTGATAATGATGCCAGCATAAGTTTCTCATGCAGAGTGGTCATTTCCGGATGTAATTGGGAAACTTTCTATAAACACTTCCCCCCCCCCCTTATTTCCGTAATCTGTATAATCTTTGCCTGAAACATGGAATTCTCCCACTTAAATACAGACAGAAATTTGGTCCTTTGGAGCTGACTGCAATTGAACCTGGTGTTATCAGCTGTTAATTGTTCTCATATTTAACTTTTTTTAGCATCTTGTAAGATGCTAGACTCACTTCAGTAGTGAGATGGGGTTGTATATAAGTTTAATAATGAACAAATCTGGTGTTACCAGGGTAGACAACTTACTTTTCCCAATCTGAGAAATGGACCCGGCCTATGAGCACTATCATATGGCTACACTATTAATAAACATTTCAACAGGCCTATATTTAATTTTTTTTTTTTCCCTTTGGTCATGTTGACTATTTCAACTTTGCTTGGGGCTGAATTCAAGATTTGGAGCTCTACATGGCTCTCAGGCTTAGCATCTTTGCAGTATTATTGCCTAGTTTGACTGGCAGAGGTTCTCCAAAGTCTTGGCTATAGAGACTTCTTACTTGACAATGTTTTGAAATGCAGATGTCAGGATTGAACACGAGACCTTTTGCAGGCAAAATGGGATCCTGCCACAATGCCATCTTCCTCTAAGTCTAGGACAGGGGTGTCAAACTCAAGGCCTGCGGGCCAGATCTGGCCCACGGGGTGCTTAGATCTGGCCTGGAAATATCAAAGAACCGGCCCACGGTGCTTCTGCTGGCCAAAACGAGGCGCGGGGGTGTGTGCGGCCCCTCCTCCCCGTTTTGGCTGGCACGGTCTGCAGGAGGCATTTGTCTCGGCCCGCAGAGGAGAACTACAATGCTGATCGACCCTCGAAGAAATCCAGTTTGACACCCCTGGTCTAGGAGTTCTTGAAGGAGGCAGACCATATCTATACAAGGCCAGCAAGGGCTAAACCATGGACTAGAAGACCTCCAAGATCCCTTCCAGCTCTATTCTGACTTCTGACATCTAACTCAAGCAGATCTTCACCATTGCCTCTTGCTTTCCATCCCAGATGCTGGTAGTACATCACATACATACCTGTGAACAGGCCAACCTGCAGATTGGCCCAGTCAGATGAATACAGCTAGTCCTCAACTCACTGCCATTCATTTAGCGATCATTCTCGAGGTTACAACAGCACTGAAAAAAGTGACAGCTAGTCCTCCCACTTACGACCGTTGCAGCATGCTCATAGTCAGGTGATTAAAATTCAGGTATTTGACAACCAGCATATATTTATGACAGTTGCGGCATCCTGAGGTCATGTGATTCCCCATTTGTGACATTTCCAGCCAGTTTTCAACAAGCAGAGAGCGAAGGAAGCAGGATTCACTCCTGCATTATTCACTTACCAATTCAGTGATTTGCTTAAAAACCATGGCCAAAAAAGTCATAAAGCCAGGTGCAACTCACTTAACAACTTGCTTAACAAATTCTGGTCCCAGTTGTGGTGGTAAGTATTCATTTTCAATACGAATTGGAGAGTTTTTAGTTTACTCTGTCATCTTTACCCTAATCAACAAAATGGCTTCCTAATATGTCTAGCAAATGTTGGAAATGTAACCAAAAAATGGGCACATTTTATCATATGTGGTGGACTTGCGCAAAAACAAATTTTTTTTGGCAAAGATACATAGGTGGATAGAAAAGATGATAAGGAAACATGTAGATTTTAAACCTCAGTTGTTTTTCTTAGTTATAATATCAGAAAAAATTGATAAGAAAAATACGTAACAATACATGTCTTAACAGCAGCGAGGATTATATTCGCACAATACAGGAAAAGTGAAGATATACCGTGAGATGAGATAGTCAGGAAGATACTAGATAGTGCAGAAATGGATAGATTGACATTAAAAACTAAACAGAAGATGTAGAATATTATCAAACATGGAATCTATTTTCCCAATGGTTGGAAAAAAGGGGTAGAGATTAAGAATGTAAATTTGTATTGTTAAGCACATTAAATATCCAAACAACACGATGTTGATTAAGCACTAAGAAATGTATTTAATAGAAAATTAATTTTTTAAAAAACTGCTTCCTCCTGTGACAGCTCCCGAGCAAAGAAAACCTTTCCAAAGGTCTTGTTGTCCAGTTGGGTGAGATTCCAGGGTAAGGCAGTTTTTACTTCCAAACTAAATGCAACCAAGGATGTGGGCACTGCCTCTGGATAATAATGACATACATCTCAAAACAGGGCAGACTGAAAAGATTCCATATAAGTCCAGCCACATTTTACGTTGGTGGGTTATGTAATGGTTAAAAAAAATAGACATATTCATAACTCATAAGCTTGAGCAATATGAATTACCGTATTTTTCAGAGTATAAGACACACTCCCCCCTCTCAAATAGGGTAAAAATTTGGGTGCGTCTTATACATCGAATATAGTCCCGCTGGCCCCCACCCTTCTGCCATTTTCAGCCTCCGCAGTTCGCGTTTTACACCTGTTCTGGACTGTAGGGATTGCCACAGACCATCTGCCTTCATGCCTCGCGTTTTTTGCCTCTACGCTGCGCGTTTTCAGCCTCTGAATGCTCTGTTTCAGCCCTCTTCAAGGCTGTGGGGATCGCCACAGCACATCGCCACCAATCGCCGCCTCAGTTCATTGTGTTTTTGGCCTTCGCACATTGCATTTTCGGCCTCTGCACGCCCTGTTTTTGGCCGCTGCGCGTCACATTTTCGGATGGTTCCAGGCAATGGGGATTGGCCGAAAATGCAACATGCGGACGCCAAAAACGTAATGCGCAGAGGCGGCGATCGGCGGCAGTGTGCTGTGGCAATCATTGCATGTACTGCACATACTTCTAACCAGTCACAAAAATCATTTTGTTTATTTGATTTGTATCCTACCTTTATTACTTTATGAGTAACTCAAGGCGGCAAACATTTCTTCTTCCTCCTGTTTTCCCCACAACAACCCTGTGAGATGGTTTAGTTAGGCTGAGCAAGAGTGACTGGCCCATTGACCCAAAGTCACCCAGCCAGTTTTCATGCCTAAGGCAATACTACACCTGAAGCCTTAAACCACTAGACTAGACAAAACGGGCTCTCTGATAAGCATTCCTAAGCAAAGGAATCCTGAAAGCCCTTATACAGGAATATCTCATTTGGAAGAGTTCTGCAAATGTGGAGCTGTTCCTAAGAAGGCCCTGACTTCTGTCAAGCAACACGATTGCTTTTATTGGCATGCCCACAAGATGGGTTTTGAATGCTGATCTAAAGGTACAGGCAGAATAATGTGGCTCCAAACAGTATACAGTTTTACATGTTAATACAACAGGTTAAATTGGACTCATAGTAACATTGGCAACCAGTGCAACTGAAACAGAATTCCTGCACCAACTTTAATCTTAACTTACTAATATATAAGTAAGTTGCATTTTATATCAGTTTGACATTCCCGATCATCCACAAACATGGCTTTCCGTCATGCTATGTACAGTTGGTGACAGGACACTGGAGTAAGGAAATTTGCCATGATCCATCAGAACGCATCTTCTTTGCCTTGCAAAGGGTTACACTTTTGTAATGATTTTATTTTATCATAATCGCAGCTGCTGTGATAGTGGAGAACAAAGTATCTGTATTAAGCTGTGCTCTTATCTTTATACTAGCTGTGAGGGAAACAAAGTCTTATGGCATTTATGCCCTGCTTGTAGCGCCTCCTAAAGGTATTTGTTTGACTATTCTTGGTCACAGGTCATTGAGTTTCACAGAACATTGCTCTGGTCTTTCAGGCTCTTATTTTCTTCTCTTGGGTCTCTGTGACCTCATTTCTGAAAAGTACAGGAGGGGAAGCACCAATCAAATAAAGCAGCGTATTTCTCCTATTCAGCTTGCTAGTGTTTAACATATACTGTCCTATGAAATGCACTCAGCCTGTCTGTAACTTCCTTTTCTTAAAGTTCCACTAGAGAATGAGTTGTTATAGGCCAGCCCCAACCTTTCATAAATGTTTTCATATTTAGGATGGTGCAGGGTCTCCTGCTTGAGCAGGGGGTTGGACTAGAAGACATCCAAGGTCCCTTACCACTCTGTTATTCTGTTATAAATTAAGATATGGGAGTATATTATAAATATACCGTTTCCCCGAAAATAAGACATAACCAGAAAATAAGCCCTATTGTGATTTTTCAGGATGCTCATAATATAAGCCCTACCCGCAAAATAAGCCCCAATTAAGACCGTCAGCCAGATGGATGCATTTTAGTATCGTATTTCCTTGAAAGTAAGACCTAATGCATCTTTTGGAGCAAAAATTAATATAAGACCCAGTCTTATTTTTGAGGAAACATGGGTAGTATTATATTTCCCACAATGTATTAGCTTGCAACTCAGAGCACTTTTTATACATGGAATGCATGTGCGTATTGCGCACCTTTAAGTCAGTTTTTGACTCCTGGGGAATTCACGAACTAGTCCCGGCTGTTTTCTTGGCAAGGTTTTTCAGGAGTGGCTTGCCACTTCCTCCTTACTATGAGTAGAGATCATTTAAGCCTTCGCTGGCAGTCCTGGAATGGCTTGACCTGGTTGCAGGGTCACTACCCAAGCAGAAGTTGGCACTTTCCTGCATTGGTAGTGGAAGTTTCCATCTCCCTTGAGACCCAACTTTGCAGGGGTGTTGGTACCTGGTTCCCCCACTTTTAAGAACATATCTGCAGCTATATGGCATGATAATTTCCTCTATTTAAAAATGGTTTTCAGTGGGTATTAAATTCTGGCAAGTTACGACACATTTTAGCATTTAATCTAAAAGAAATGAAGCTTCTGAGGTTCTTTTCAGAAACAATAAAACATCGAGTGGGAGCTGTTTGTGTGTAAAGTAGCATTCCCCAACTTTGTGCTTTCCAAATGTGTTGGACTGCAGCTGCAATAAACCACCATGCTCTTTAAGAAGGATAAACATTTAGTCTAACGCATCTGGAAGGTACCAGCTTGGGATGTATGTTATAAGCCATTTTTGTTCCTCTTCCGGTAGGTATGTTTTTCTTGCTTTCTCTCTTAAGCAGTGAGTTGTAACCAAATATGTAATCCTGCTACAACAAACCAGCTGAACCAAAACTGGGATAGGGAGCTTGTAATAACAAAGAGTAAAAAATAAATTAAGCAAGGAAGTGGGTTTTGGTTTTCAAGCTCCTGGAGAAGGAAAATGAGAGAATCAATGCAGCATTTTCAGAGGAAGGTTGTGGGGTTGTTGTTTTTTTGTTTTGTTTTTTGGCCTGGGCTTTAAAACAAATCCAGTGCCCTAACAGCTCAGATCCCTGTTTCTTGAAACAGGGAGCCACTATAATTATATACTCATTGGGTCTGGAGAACACTGACTTCTCTTTTTGCAGTAGCAAACCAAGTTTGGTGGCTTTGCTTTGGCCCTTTTACCTTTGAAATGGGGGGATGTGATAGGCTGCCTCACAGAAAGATGTCTGGGGAAAAGTAGCAGCTGCTTGTGGAAATTAGAAGGCCCAGTATGTAGAAGACAAAATTGACTGAGACTGTAGGAAAACAACCAACGGCAGGGAAGCATTACATAAACATAAGAAATCCAATTCCATGGCTTTTCTTATCTTATCCAGCATCCTGTTTCTCACTGTAATTCAACCAGAGGCTTCCAGGAACCACAGGCAAGGAAGGCACGAGCGCATTTGCCTCTCTGATTGCTGTTTTTCTGCAGCAGTTCATATTCTCTAATTCTGGAAACAGTGTACGGCAACTAAGACAGTTTGCCAGCCACAACTGAAAATGTAAACAACTCAGAAATATGCAGGGCATGTATATATTTCTGCATATTAATCTCTTTAAGTCATAATTATAGAACTCAAATGGATTTTGTCCTTCTGGAAATGAACACTATTGAAGACTAATGCACTTTTAAAATGAATTAGAGTAACTGAAATTCTCCAGGTAAATCAGAAAAATCAAGAAAATACCTGATTCTCTCATTGTGAATGCCGTTATTTGTGTGGCTATTGAATGGAAGATATATGTGACCGAGGGCAGAATGTATGTGCTTAAGGGTACTCATTAAAGTTTATAACTTTAAATAAAGTCAATCTAATCATTAATTCCATCATAATGCAATTTTATACAGTTTTGTTTCTAACTGGGTCAACAAAGCTAACTTCTAATCAGTTACTTATTGCAGAAAAGCTGAGAAGCCATTATGAAAGAATTTTAGCAGTTGCTGAGAATCAAATATAATGATGATGTTCATATTTTATTTTATTTTTTGCTTCCTACATATGGGACTAAAATCAATTGGGTGGTAGATATGTTCATGAGTTTGTTGTTTTGATGATGGCCCGATACAGTATCAGATTGCTCAATCTGACCGTATGAAAACTGACTTTCATATTTCTTTAGGAGGTCTTTCCTTTTTTTAAAGGGTAACGGTACTACTAGTAAGTGAATTCTATAGGCCTAAATCAAAAATTCAACTCAGGAAGTTCAGTGTATTTTACCCCACGTAAATATTTATAGGTTTCCTGTATTTCCCAATACTAATTCAGTAAAGAATTAAATGTAGTTCAAGCTAGTAAATACTAGCTTAACGGTAAATCTATTGTGGACTAAAAACAAAAGTAAATAAGGAATTAAAGAGAACTTAAACCAGTGTGTCCAACCATGGCAATTTTAAGACGTGTGGATTTGAACTCCCAGAATACTCCAGCCTGGCTGGGGAATTCTGGGAGTTGAAGTTCACAGGTTGGACCCCTGACTTCAAACATTTTAAAGTGCAGTCTGAGGACCGCAGTTCTGCCATGCTACATGAGCTCCCAGTCCAGAAAAACTTAACAGAAAACAAATCTTTTCTGTGGACTAACATCCTAACATCCTAAAATCAGAAAATCCAGTATCCTTTAAGGGGAAAAATTAGTTGCAAAAAACCGAAATTTTTAAATGTAAATCAAGTCTTCCTTGACTCAGGTTTGACACTTAGTGTCTGCCTAGAACTTCCTTAATTGTTTTCTTGACAACATATGGAAGTGGCTTGCCAGTTTAGTCTTAGCTTTTGGACTTCATGTTGACCACTCATCCAAGGACTAGCCAATCCATGTGTTTACCTTTTCCTAGGTCAGCTAGAACTGACCATCTGCTGCCACCTGCCATGACATTGCATGGAAGAATGTTTTATTATTGTTGTTAATTATGTGTCATCAAGTTGTTTGCAACTCCTAGTAACCACATGACCATATAGATTGGTTTTCTCTATGACCATCTATCCCTAACCTATTCTTCCATGTTTCCCAGTAGTGCCCCCATTTGCAACTAAATCCGTCCATCTTGATGCTGGTCATCCTCTTCTTTTCTTCCCTTCCAACTTTCCCAGCACTAGAACCTTCCGTAGAGAACTAGTTCTTCACTTTAATGGTATCTGAAGAATGATAATTTGAGCCTGGCTCAAGTGAAAATTCTGGGTGGATTATTTTAATCATCCATTAGTTTGTTTACCTGACTGTCTATGGTATTCTCAGAAACCTTCTCCAATACTCCAAATGCATCAGTGCTCTTCATATCCTTCTTTAAAATCTAACTTTTCCTTCCAGAAAGTGTCAAAGGGAATATCTTAGCTTCCACAATTCTGATTTTGTATTGGACAGGCAGAAATACTTGGGAGTTGGCAATCTCAAAGATACCCCAAGAATTGTGAAGTGTTTAAAAAACAGTCAGAACCAATGTGGTAATCTCTATGTCATTGTGTTCTGAATCAGGAAAACCACCTCTAAATCCAACCCTCACAGGCAATTGACAATGATCAGAGACTTCTGTCACATCGAGCCTGAAAAGGACAGCCACACTCCCCCTATCCTGATCACAACCCAGGTCATCCAAAAGTCAGTCAAATGTGGACTCAGTCTTATATCTGGAAGGGTCCAGATAATCAGGTTCTTCCAGGGTTCTCTGCGGTTCCAAATTCACCTCTATTTCAACAACCTCCCCCCCCCCAAAAAAAAAAAAAAAGGTTGGAGACTGTTTAAAAGATTGAGAGATAGCTTTTTGATGAAGGGGCATCTGTCTATCTCTTTCAAGGCAAGCAGGAACATTCTTCATACCCAATAAGTTGTCTTCACTACTCAAACTCAACTTTTGGTTTGCTCACCAGTTGGGAAGGACAGGAGTCTTCCCGGACTGACACCCCACAATTGTCACTTTCTTCAAGACCCAAGAGGCTCAGACTCATCCCAGATAACCTTAGTTCACAATTGAGCTGATGATGAGTTTTCTCCTATTTGTAGTAAGACTATCTTATCAAAGAGCTGGGTCCTGTAACCTTTGCTTGCTAAGCTTTCAAATTCAGATAACAGTGCTGCTAACTCTGAATTTGGGAGGACATAATTGCAATGGTTTTATAGCATATTTATGTGGTTATTCTTTGATTCTGTATATCAGGGCTGCCCTGAAAACAGTGAAGGACTGGCCCACAGTTCCTCTGCCAGCAAAAACAGAGCTCCATTTTCGCTGGCAGAGGGTTGCAGGAGGCCGTCGCAGCCAAAAACTGAGTTCGGGAGCCCGTTTTCACTGGCAGAATTCCACCACAGGCGCCCCCAACACTAGTGACATCGAGCTGACCACACCCACCTTGGCTATGCCCCCCCTCCCCGAAGTCAAACACAACCCTGATGCGGCCATCAATGAAATCGAGTTTGACCCCCCTGCTTTATATGCTACACTGATCGATAATATCAGCCTGGAGGAGCCAGCAAATCTATGTTGGCCTGACCATTGATACTGGGGCTGTTTTCCCTGCCCCCAGTCATTTGCCATTCTCAAGTTGGATTTGACCCCAGGTTTTGACTCTAGCAATGCCACTGTTTGCAATGCAATCCTATGCAAATTACTTCTAGGTTGGTGCGCTTCGGATTTCAGAATTGCTTGTTGAGTAGTGCACACGCAGGCGAATAAAAACATAGCCACCCATCAGATCACCCAGTGAAGTCTAGACAGTGCTCAGTCATGGAGTCCCCGGTCTGTCTTTGTCCTTGTTTTTAAACACCGCCTTGCTGAGGAACAGCTTTTCATCTGAGGAGCTGTGCCGTTAAAACAAACAGTTGCTATTGCAGGAGCTTCATGTTGCGGTTAACTGGTGGTGTGCAACGCATTTGGAGTTCGAACTGTTTCATGCTTCAGCCACTCTCACTCACATTCGGAATAGTTATTTTGGCCTGATCGAATTTCACTGTTGTTCCAAACATTCTGATTCTGATTTTAAAATAGACCTGGAACGCTTTTGCCTAAGGTAGGAACAACCTTTTTTGAAGTCTGTAAGGTTGAAACATTTCTGGGATGCCTGACCCTTCCAATATGATCATAACAGGCTGTTTTAAATCCAGAATAGAGTGTTTCAGGTTCAAAGCATTTCAAGCATGGAACATTTTGCGTACGCTAAGCTACTGATGTTTACACACAAGCCTGCAATAATGCTCCAGGTCTGGCTTCTCTGGCACCGGGTTTTCTCCTTGCCGCCAGTTTGGCTTTGTCTGAATTTTTGGGGGGAAAAGTACCATAGATCGTATGTTTGGGACAAGAAATAATCCTTCTGTCTATTTTGCAAGCCCTAAGTTTGCAAAATGCTAACTTGCTTGAGTTGTAAGGTGCAATTTTGCTAACCTGCTTCTGCATTTCTTTTGCTGCGCAACCAAAATGATTTCAAAACGCATCGAAGAGTTTAATCCTCTAGAATTATTACTTTCTGTCTTGCCAATTCCTAGGGGCCAGTTTTAGGCTTTCTTTGTGGAGCATGTATGCGTGGTTAGATTTGAATGTAAAAGACGATGTAAGCAACACGTAGTTCAAAAGTGCACCAGCTCATAACCAAATAATCTGATAAGAAGTAAAAAAAAAATTCTCCCTTTTCCCATTTAGAAATGCTTTCTTTTCTGGTCACGTGGAATCCTTAATCTTATCACGGATGACGACTCAACCTGTACACTTGAATTAGAATTGTGGATAAGCTGTAAATAACATACTGTCATTTCTGCAAATTCATTGTAAATAAGTCTTAAATCAGGGATGAGGAACCCATAGCCCTCCGGCTATTGCTAATGTTTAACATTCTCATTCTGCATAGCTAGTAGTGAAGGATGCTGTGAGTTTCTTTATAGTATGTCTGATCAACCAGAGCAGGGATGTCAAATTCAAGGCTTGGGGACCGGATCCGGCCCACGTGGTGCTTAGATCTGGCCCGCAGGGCTGCCCTGGAAACAGCGAAAGTCCGGCCCGCAGTGCTTCTGCCAGCGAAAACACAGCTCAGGAGAGCTCTGTTTTCAGACGCAACAGCCTCCTGCAGCACTTTGCCAGCAAAAATGGAACTCAAGGGGGCTCCGTTTTTGCTGGCAAAGGGCTACAGGAGGTCGTTGCAGCCGAAAATGGAGCACAGGCGCCCGTTTTCGCTGGCAGGGTGCTTGGGTCACAGGCGCCCCCGATACGAGTGACATCAAGCTGGATATGCCCCCCCTGGCCTCCCCTGAGGTCAAACAACCCTGATGCACCCTCAGTGAAATTGAGTTTGGCAGCCCTGGATCATAGGCTCCCCAATGCTGCTTCTCATGAACCTTCTTCCACATCAATTTTGCAATGCAGGAGTGATATTCTTACGTAATTGTTAACAGACTTTCCAACTTAAATAAGGTATTTTTTTTCCTGAATGTCCAGATGGACTTTTGCAGTTGCTACGTATCAATCACTGATCATGTTTTGTCTTGGAGTATGCGTGTTTTCTATGTGAGATGAGCGGCATATCAGTTGACTATATAAATAAACTATTTTAGAATAAAGCTTACCTTCAACCAGAGATACATATAAACTTGCTTCTACTAGCTTATGATGACAGTATTTATTAAGTACATGTTGGGGGCTCCTGGGTGAGATAGGTAAAGGTAAAGGTTTCCCCTATGCAGTCATGTCTGACTCTAGGCAGGATGCTCATCTCTGTCTCTTAACTAAGGAAGCCAGCATTGTCTGAAGATGCTTCCATGGTCTTGTGGCCAGCATGACTATATGCCAAGGCCACAGAACATTGTTACCTCCCACTGAAGTGGTACCTGTTTACCTACTCACATTTACATGCTTTCGAACTGCTAGGTGGGCAGGAACTGGGGCAAGTAACGGGAGTTCAGTCCATTGCGCGGCGCTTGGGTCTTGGACCCAGGCTGCTCTTTAACCACTGAGAATTGTGCCTCCCTCTTACGTGAGATAAGCAACAAGAAATGTCAGTTTTCAGAAGCAGATTACTTCAGAATTCCAGGAGAAACAGAAAAGTGGGATCTGGATCCAGTAGAGCTCTGTTCTGATCTAATAAAATAGCTTTGCTAACCTAATGCCTGGGAGACATTTGGGGCTACAACTTTATAGACACACACATTCATATACCAGTAATCCTTGCTTGATGACTGATCGCTTAGCGACCACTCAGTTACAATCTACCTCCACAGAGCTACTTACAACTCATTTTCAAAGTTCCAACAGTTGTACACACATACACATGCGTGCAGTCATGTGTTCCATTCAAGGCACTTGGCAACTGGCCATCTGCAGCATCCCATGGTCCCATGTGACCAATTTTCAGCATTTTTGGTTGGCTTTCTCTATTTACTTCCAATTTCTAGCAAGAAACGCTCATTGGGGAAAATGAACTTGCTTAACCACCGTGGATTTGCTTAACAATCACCTCCCAAAAAAGGGTGGTTAAAAACGCTGTGTGGTCACCATTTAACAACCTCCATGACTTATGACTATAATTCCGGGCTCAATTACAGTTATAAGTCAAGGACCTCTGTGCATATGTATGTAGATCAGATGCAAAGCTTGATAGCAAATTGGAGAGAGGGATTGCATGGATTATGACAAAAACCAATCCTGGGTCGTCCAATATTTTAATCAATGATGTCGATGAAGTGCTGGAAGGAATTTTTGTTTGAATTTTCAGATAACATAAAACTTGATGGGATAGCTAAAATCCTAGTGAACAGAAATACTATTCCACGCTATCTTAATAAATTAGAAATAGCCTGAATATAATAGAATGAGATTTAAGAAATTCACAGAGCGCTTGTTTAGGAAACAAAAATTAAATGGGGAATATTTGGGCTGGTAATACTGCTTATGGGGAAAAAACTTGGAGCAGTATTTCAATGCAAATCCAGTGTAAACCAACTGTTGTTGCTTAAAAGAAGGCAAACGGATTTATACTTGCCTCAAAGTATTATGCTAATTCAGCTGTTGAAGTTGTTAAGCATAGGCAGATTGCAACTAGCTGAGTTGATGTATTTGAGACCCAAAAATTCCAGCAGGTACAAGATAGGCGGGTAGGCCCTGAGAATGAAACTTGTATCCTTGACCACAGTCCAAAATTTATGTTCAGTGCCAGAGTCAAGTTGAAAAGTCTTTTCTCATAAAAATCCATTCCTCTTTGTCCCCCAAGTTTTCTGTTTCAAAATAATGTTTATGATGCCAGGACTGAGAAGCTTTTATTGCTGTTAGATTGTTGGAATTAGAAACTTTTGCTGATCTACTGCAGATTACCTGTTCAAGAGTTACAGATAGATTCTATTTAAAAATCAAAACAAACCTTTGAATACTAGCTGTCAGCGTACAGAGATTGACTTTGTGGCTTATCAAAAGCATTTCACTGGCTATTAGTAACATATTTCCTTTACTCTGTTTTATTAGGGCTGCTCTTGTTTGAAAGTGCAAAGAATAGATCCTCCTTACTTAAAAATCACAGGTCTTTATGATACTTTATATCAGTTATGAAAAGGGGAGGAAGAAGGCTGCCATTTTCTTGCCCTGCTCACTTATTCCCTGCTCATGAATGAAGCATTCAGTGCAAGAAAGTCTATATATGCTTGGCCCTCCGGCAAGTATAAGCAGATACCTTTTGGTGAGTTCCTCTAGATTGGCCCAGCTGATCTATTCCCATTCTTAAATTAAGATTATCCAGATATCCTACAAAAGATGTCAGCTATTCCTGTTTGCATGTAGTGGAAAATGCTGCATCTTGGCTAATTATCCCTTCAGCAGTGTGGTTGCTGCCGGCTGATGAGCAGCCAGGGTGCCTATTAGTAAGCTCTTGTCCTGCCATCTGACCTCACACCTTCTCTCCTCTGGGTCCTTTCTCTGGCACGCCCTGTGAAGCCTGTTGGATATTTTGAATCTCTCTTGTTCCCCCCAAAGAGCCAAACAGTTTATTACCGCGTGGAGGAACAACCTGTGCCTTCACAGGCCATAATATCTCTGCAAATGGCTTCTCCTTCCCTCCTGTCATGGCTCTGCTTTATTGTTCTTCATTAGCTGCATCTCGGCAGAGCCTGCGGAGGGGAAAAAGATGGAGAATTCTATCTGTTTATTATTTAACGTACGATGAGAACATGACAGAAATGAAGTAAACATATGTACGCAACCCACATCATTATATACAAACGTCTACAGGGGTACAGAAGAGCTCTGGTGGCACAGTGGTTAGAGTGCAGACTAACTCCCTGCTCACTCCAGGAGTTCGATTCTGAGTGGCTCAAGGTTGGCTCAGCCTTCCATCCTTCCAAGGTGGGTAAAATGAGGACCCAGATTGTTGGGGGCAATAGGCTGACTCTGTACACTGCTTAGAGAGAGCTGTAAAGCACTGTGAAGCAGCATATAAGTCTTAAGTGCTATTGCTATAGCAGTGACCTCATGCCTGGATGTCCAATTTAGCTGTCTGTTTATTCCTTCCCTTTTATAGCTCACGAACTTCTCTGGATTCAAAGCAGGTTACAACTGAACAAACATACACTTAGCAAACCCTGCAGAAAGTAATAGAAAAATTGCGAACTAACAAACTACAAATATTCTCTGCTGTCAGTAACTACAAAAGAAGCTTAATTACTGCCGACACTTAATGAAATAGCCAACTCTTAAAAGTCTTCCTGAAAGTCAGGAGCTTCAGGGCATTTTGTACTTCTTTGGGAAGCATGGGGGCAGCTGGTGAGGGTACAGCTTACTGAGCCGG
>JANHFL010003027.1:153185-166199 GCA_032468155.1 Oxyrhabdium leporinum
GGGGGGGGGGGGGGGGGCTGCCGGCGCCCCCCCTCCCCGTGCTCAATTTTGACTGACAGTGCTGCAGGAGGCCATCCAGGCCGAAAACGGAGCCCAGGGCCCGTCTGCCGTCCGTCCCGTCCTCTTCCCCCACCTCCCCCAACCAGCCAGCCCGTGAAGGAAAACTACAATGCTGATCTGGCCCTCGAAGAAATCCAGTTTGACACCCCTGCTCCACAACATTCCTTATTCTTCAATCCATCTTCATTGTGCTCTAGATCAGTTATTTCTGAAGCTCAGCAGCTGGTTGAGAAAGACTGCTCTGGATCCCTGGGAAAATAAGCTTAGAAACCTACGGCTAAAATCTGCATGAAATTGCAGGATTCTTGGAAGTGATAAATCATGATTTTCAGTTTTGGAGAATGAGGGGAATTACAGCCCATTCCTCATAGGGGCGAGCAAAATGGGTCAAGAACAGAATAAGAGAAATTGAACCAGTTTGCAAAACTTGTCCCTTTGCTTTTTTCTTGGGACAAAACACAGAATTATATTGTAATAACTGGAATATACTTTGTCGCTTTCTGGCCTTCTTTTGGTTCGTTTTTGTTTGCCCAGGCGGCTCCATCCGTTCCATGCTCTATTTTTAGGTTAGTGCTTATCCACAGGCCAAAAAAATAAATACAAGAAGGAAGGGGCATAAAAGTCACCACCTCCTTTTCCCCCTGGAGGACTTGAGTTGATACAACTGTTCCACCCCATGGCCTGATTCTATGCAGTCTGTGTATAATTTGTAATTTTCCATTTAATTATAATTCAGTAGTTGGGTTTCAGTGCCCATCAGTCCCCCTCGTTTGCCAAAGAAAACTCCTGGACGTTCAGATTCTTGTTAAACCAACAGTTTTTCTCCTCCGAGCCAGCTGGGTTTACAAACTGTGGAAACCGTTCAAACAGGACAGGAAAAAGGAAAGAGAGTTCTTGTTTGCCTTAGCAAAAAAAGTTTTAAAAAATGGAGGGGGTGGGGAAGTCAAATGAAAAACACGGCAATAGAAACAGAAGATGTGACACATGGGGGAAATTGAGCCGTCTCTTGCTTAATTAGCAGTGAGGAAGAGCAGCATTTGTGCCACATGTGCACGCCTGCACACTGGCACACATCCCTGTACAGCACTGGAAGTTGGGGAACTCTGAGTCTGGCCAGGTGAACGCTTACCTTTGTCTCTCTTTTTTTTTTTGCAGTTGCTGAAAAAACCTTTATACCCTTCAAAATGGTTGCCTTTGCTGGCTTTCTGGTCAGGAAAAGCCATCTAGCATTGGGGTTAAAAAAATATGGTCAACCTAAAATTTAATGTTCACTAGACAGTCCTTGAATGAGTCATCCTTTGAGAGAAAGGTGGTACAGTCTGATGTGATCAAAATAAACATAAAAGTTAGGCTGACCATATTTTTTTAATCTCAATGCTGGATGCGCCCATGGTATCTAAGAAGAGTTTATAGAATGGAATAGGAATACAATGCAATGCAATGCAATGCAATACATGCTACACCAGACTACACGACACTACACTATACTGGCCAAGGGTGACTAGATACACAAGAAATTTGTCTCCAGTGCATAAGCTCTCAGTGTACATGCAAAACAACAAAGCAATAATAACAATGTAATAATAATATATCGTAAATAGAAACATAATTGTAGTGGTAAATGAACTCATTCAGTAATAAGTCAATATTTACTTACATAAACTGATAAACAGATGGACCACAGAAAGGCAAAAAAGCAATGGCAATGGAAGCAACTTTCAACTTTCTGCCAGCTTCCCCATTGATTTTGTGGGAAGCTGGCAAGGAGCTTCAGAAATCACAAAATCCCATGACTGTGGGGATGCTGCAATGCCCACAACTTTGCGAATAAAACTCTGAACATCATGGAAATATCAATCAAAAGTTGTGGATTTTTACTCATTCTTTAAGTTAGCAGATTTTAGGTTGCTCGAGTCAAAAAATTGCTGTGGTATACTGTATGGTTTCGACTAACCTGAGGGGACAAACAGATAAACACAAAAGAGTTTTGGTCATATATAGATAGATATGTAATAAATGTCTTCCACCATTAAATTGAGGTTTTAAAAAAATATTTTGCACTTTGATCCAGAATGTTTTCACTTGGCTCTTGGCTCAATGGCTTCGGTCATTGATGCTTTGCTTGAGAGCTGGGCCTTTCTTTTCCCAGGAAACTCTGCCAGACGCAGAATCCCAGCTGCATCCCTGAGAATTCTGCTCCCAGTCCTACAAGAGACACTGCAAACGTTTCCTCCTCCCCTCCCCAGGTAGGTGGGAAACTCTCATGCCTTACATATTAGATCCAGGATACGAGGCGGATGAACATGTTCAGATTGATCAGACCGTTCCAGGTTTAGCGCATACACAAATACAGCGGGGAGGCCTTGCTGTTGTCTTAAAAACACACACACACTTATTCTAGTGAAAGTTTAGCTCGGTTGTTTCCAAGCCCATGCAGGCTGGGCTTGGCGTGCTGCAACAGTTACCCCATAACTGCCTTCCTCTTACCTCCCATACTGTCCAAAGGTGGTTTGTAAGCAGGCCTTCATAACTCTGCTTCCCCTGACGATTTGTGGCTGCCCACAGGTGAGTTCCAGCTTCCTCTCCAGCTGGAGGCTGCGGGGGAGCTACTCACTGCCCCCTCCCTCCTGGGTGGGAAATAAAGCCGTCCCCTTCTGCAACAACCAAGCTACTCCACCCTTTTTAACATCAAGAGTTGAATTAAAGGCTTTGCCTGCATGTTCCGTGAGATTTCTTGCTTCTTCTTTGCAGGAGGGATTGGTGGTGGAAGATGACCTTCCCAGATCCACTCCCTAAAAAAAGCCAACCCCAGGCTCAGTTCTTAGAAAGGTTCTGGAGAGATCTTGAGCTGCCCTGCTCAGAAAAGTTTCCGTGACTGACACTGAAAGCTGTTGTGGTCAGGCTAGCAGGATTTCGCTAAAGGGCACCAAAGGTGCTTTCCAAAAGGCATCTGGACTTTATGGGGCGGCCGGGGTGGTGGTTCCCCTTGAAAATGTTTCGCTGTTCTTCCAAGAAACTTCTTCAGTTCTATTTTTTGTTTCTGTTTCAACTTCCCTGTTTTAAATTTACATCCAGCATTTTTCAAACGTGGCAAGTTTAAGATGAATGGCCTTCAACTCCCAGAATTCCTTAGCCAGCCAGAATTCTGGGAGTCAAAGTCCACACACTTTAAAAGGTGCCAAGTTTGGAAAAACACTGCTTTAAACACATGTACACAAACAAGTTTATGCTGAATAGTCCATAGGTTTCAAGCTCGCCCAAATGCCAAAGGAGAGACATCTGTAGAATGATAGGGTGGCAAGCTTGGGCAGGATAAGTCTATGAACAGAGGGAAAGCACTATAAAACCAAAATAGCAATATTTTTGGCACTTAACTGGTTTTGGGTTTTGGTTAGGAAAAATCAGTAAAAGCCAAAATGAACACAAAAGTGGCCTTGCATTGCCCCCTAGTGGCAATAGATATGCTTTTATTCTCAGATAAGCCCAATTCTTACATTTGTATGCATTTGAAACATTGTTTTCATTGTTAATCTTGTTTCTGTTTCCTTTCCTTAGAAGCGACCCCAGCCCCTGGACTTTATTGACCCCCTCGCCAACAAAAAGCCAAGGATCTCTCACTGTGCCCAAAGGACTCAGCCCACTTTCAATGGCAAACTCAACTCTGCCAATGGGAAGGAGACCTCTTTGCCCACAATGGTGGCGGCTAATTCAGTCAGCTCTAGCTCTCTTTTGCCCACTCTGGAGCTACCAAGGCCTCATGACCCGCTTGCTGACGTCAGCAACGATCTGAACCACAACGGCAAAGACTTTGAGATGGCGGAGCCGGCTGAAAGGCGGACAGCAAGCCGGTCTGCCGCAGACCCTGCCCAGACGAGCAAACACAATTGTGTGGTGCACTCAAAATCCAGGAAGAAGAAACATAAGGAGCGAGAAAGGAAGGAGGAGCAGCAACAGGTCCGCGAGAAGCCAAACTGTGAACTAAAGAAGGGTGGCTCCAAAATGAGCCCCTCACAAGACAGTGCAGGTGAGGATGGGACCCAGTAAGGGAACGGACGGATTTGGTGGTGTGCCAGATTCAAAGGTAACAAGGGACCTTGTAACACATGGGAGAGAGTTTCTGTGACGTCTGTCAACAGCTCTTTAAAACAGCTGCATCTTCCTCTGTGATCAGGCAGCAGCTGTGCAATCCCAGGAAAAGACATGTTTAGCTTAAGGCAGGATGTCCCAACAATACAGGTACACGGTACCTGTGTTTCTACAGTTTGACCCTAGGCAAATACACAGAGGGGAAAGATGGGGAGTATTGGCTCATAAAAACATAATTGCTGAGTGCAGCGATCTTGGTTTGAGTATAAAGCATTCCAAATTCAGTCCATGGTACTTAAAAGGATCAGCTAATGAGAAATATGCTTCTCTAGACATTGAAAAGCTCCCACAAACCAGAGATGAGACAAAGAGAGAGAGAAATCAATTGAGCTGGCAAATTGGAAGGCGATTTCTTTTGTGGCCATGCCTGTAGACTCCATACAGAATAAGAGTTTATGATTGGTTTGTTAGTCCTGCTGCCATGCAAGCTGCTTCCCTTCGTTGGTCTTTGGCTTAAAGTCCAGCACACAGCAGGCTGGTGGCTCCTCTCTTCATTCTTTGATGGCTGGGGAAGTGAGGAATTGCAATCCAGATTCTCTTTTACATCCTGCTGAGCAACTGTAGTAGCTTTGTTCCTTTTACTATGAAGCAATCTCAAAGTTGCAAAATGGAGAAACACTCAAGTTGAGTGGATATTGTTTTCCAACTGCGAGTAACCGCAAAAAGGATAAGGAAGGGGAAGAGGTTTGAATCCTGATGTCGAGGAAGATTCTCAGTCCTCCAGGTAGAATTGTCTGGAAGTTGAATCATGGTAACTGGGCTTCTTTTCGTTTTTCGTCTGAAACGTTTCCCTGCTTATGCAAGCAGCTTCTTCAGTTTGGTTAAGTTTGTTAGGGGACCCGATAAAAGTGCCCCAGGGTGGTTTCATTTCTTACCTAATCTGAATAGGCTCGTTAGGTGAGTAAGCGGAGAGTTGTTGAAAATCCTGTTCAAAAGTCTCATTGAACAATTTTACAATAGATGTCAGACGGAATAGAAAAATTGTTCAGTTTTTGTTTAAAAAAATATCCAGTATATGAATATCCATTGTTGTAGCATGGAGTAAATGTTGTTTAATTGGCCTTTTATAAAGTCTGTAACTGGGTCATCTTTCAGTCTTAAATCCCCAAATTTATTCCTAAAAGTGACCATGTCTTTATGGACCAGCCTCACTTTGGATCCACAAGAGACAATCGGCATTATAAATAGTGCTACTGGTTTTTATATTTACTTATGATAATAAGTTGCTTTATGCTGGAATGGCATATCTATTTGAATCAGGGGCTTCCTTAACAGTTTCTGATTCCTCCAGGGATAACAATTGCTGCTGAGTTATTCTAGCAAATGTGATAAAACCTAGGATCTCCGATTGATATCTTAAACTATTGTAAACTACCGCCTGGAGTCGTGATCAGCCTTTCTGATCCTTATTTTTTATTATTATTATTTTTGTTCCATGTCTGAACTAAAAATGGAATTTAGAGTGAATGCCCACTCAGGATTTTGTAGGTCAGGAGCGTCCAACCCTTGGAAACTTTAAGACTTGTAGACTTCAACTCTTCTTGAATTCTTGAGCCAGCTTAGCCGACTGGAGAAATCTGGGAATTGAAGCCCATGGGTATTAAGGGGTTGCCAAGGTTGGACACCCCCGTTCGAGGCAGCACTAATATTAAACTGCCTCTTTTTTTAATGAGCTGTGAGTATCTGAATTATTTTTTTTCCTGCACGCTGAATAATCACCGAATGGTATTCAAAAGTAGCCCTATCCAGTCTGGCAGCCCACTTGCTAGCCATCCTAAGCTCTATCTTTGCAGATTCCCTCCTTGCAGGAACAGATGCTTTTTGTTGATCCACAGATATTTTTATCCACATTTATTTACAATTGTTAGCAGCATTTATTTTTCCAAGGGGTACTATTTTAGTTTATCCTAAAGAGAATCCCAGTTTTCATAAATTTCTCTCAAATTTGCACACACTATGTCATTAAACCTTGTGAAGCTGTTTCAGAGCTTTTGAGGGTGATTTTTAGAGCATTGCTCCGAGAATGTCAATGGTCCCATGAATCTCTTTCTTCCTTTCTCCAGGTTTGAACAGGACGTGCAACAGCTCCAGCGTTCCATCTTCTACGTCAGGCAGGCCGGACTACTTGATGTAAGTAGAAGAGGGACTGTTGCATCCGAACTTGTACGAGCACTTGTATCTCATTAAAGCAGCAGAAGTATTTTTCAGCATGCAGAGAGACCTGGGGGAAAAAAAAAGATAGGGCTGCTTTCATCATAAGCTGCCGTGCTTGAACAAATTCAGAAATATCTCTTCCAGTGATTATTGAAGCAGAGAGAGGGAGTCTTTGACTTAAAACCGTTCGCTTAGCAACCATTGGAAGTTGCAGTGGCACTGGAAAAAGTGACTTACGACCAGTCATTGCACTTACAACTGCTTCAGTGTTTCTCCCGCGGTCACGTGATCAAAATTGGCAACTGGCGTGTATTTACAACTTGCAACATCCCAGGTCATGTAATCACCAATTGCAACCTTCCCTGGGTCAGCTTCCCACGAGCAGAGTTCGTGAAGGAAGCCAGATGCACTTAACAGCTGCAGGATTGACTTAACAACAGTGATTTCCTTAACAAGCGTGGCCCAAAAAAAAAGTTTTAAAAATTGGGCACAACTCACTTAACAACCCTCTTGCTTTGCAGTGGACAATCTGGTCTTAATTTCAGTTGTAAATTGAGGTCTTCTTATATAGCCGACAAAATTCGGGCTAGGATTTTCCTTCATAAAGGAGCTAGCCCAATGTCCCAGCGATAGATAGACGGATGCTTTATTGCTCATTGTTTGTGGCTAGTTTACTTTTTATTTATTTGTTTATTTATATCCCACTGTTAGTATTTTGACAAATAACTCAAAGAGGCAAATATACCCAGCACACTTTCCTCCTCTTATTTTCCCCACAGCAACAACTCTGTTAAGTGGGTTGGGCTGAGACAGAGCGACTGGCCCAAAGTCAGCCAGTCTTGCTTTCATGCCTGAGGTGGGACTTGAACTCACAGTCTTGCTTTCTAGCCTGGTGCCTTAACCAGTAGACCAAACTGGCTCTCTTTGTCTCTGGCCAACAGTTGTCATTGATCAATCCACATCTCTGTACATTTTCATTATATTCATTTAAACTGTTCTGTTAATGGCCACCAGCACAGCAGCAAATATTACGTGCAGATGTATTAGGTGAAGAATTGCTATACTTCCTTTTGTTTGTCTTCGGCCTCCTGTTAATCTTCTTGTTGGTTAATCCTCAAATATTGCTCACCTGAATGCAGCTGCACCATTTGTTTGCCTAACAATAGCATAATATTGACTGTCGTGTTCTTACAGCTTTCTTGTCATTAGAGCCATTCCTTATTCTTTGAGAGTTTGTTTTCACTGTTCTTTTGGGCCTAATATCACACCAGGCTTCCTCACCATGAAGCTCTGGATGGGCTGCATTGTTCCATAAACCAAATACTCTGGGAAAGTAGCAGGCTGAGGAAGGTCGCTATCAGTAAAGTCACCCATTATCCTGGGTGTGGAAGGCTTAGGCTTATAAAAGAAGGTGAAATGCAGATGTGACTTATAACCATTCATTTAGTGACAGTTTAAAGTTACAACGCAGTTCCAGCCACGTTTATGATCGTTTTAACCCTCCTGCAGTCACATGACTGCATTTTATGACACTAACTGGCACTCAGTTCCGGTTTTTGACAAAACTGTGCCCATAGAAAATTATCATTTGTGGTACAATAACCACATTCACTTAAGTCATGATCCAGTTGTCACATGACTGATCTAATTTACGACAATCTAATTTATGACTTACAACAGTAATGGGCAAGCTGTCAGGGTTCCAAGTAATACACCCACAGCAAACAGAACTCGGAGGCAGGTAGATTCCTCAAAGAACAGTTTCATTTGGATATATCATATTGGCACAGGCTGGTGAAAACCGACTCGGAAGTTTCCTGCAGTTTTCATCTAATTAAAAATAAAAGTTTTCTCCCTTCCCCAAACAATCAGTCACATGGTCCAATCAAGGTGTCATTCGGTTGCCTGGTAACTTCACTCCTCCTCTCTCCGATCACCTGTGGGAATCTCCTTGGTTCCCAGGAGAAAGTATTTTGTTTTGGCTACAAGCCCCAACTATCTCTGTTCCCCCTTCCCTATCCCTCAGCTCCAGTGTGGCAACACTGACGCCTCAAAATGGCCTCGGTCAAGTCAGCTTTAGGGTTGACACAAGCTCCATTAAAACTGTTAACTTGGAAGGACTAACCTGTAATTATTTCCTTTGTGGTTATTTCATTTTTCATTCTTATTGCTGCTCCAGAAAATACGGTGCCATCTCTTCCTCGGAGCAACGTCAGAGCTACAAGAACGATTTCAACGCGGAGTACGGCGAGTATCGTGACCTGCATGCTCGTATTGAGCGGATAACCCGACGGTTCATGCAGCTGGATTCAGAACTAAAGCAGCTTTCTCAGGGCTCGGAAGAATACAAGGTGGGGAGCTCAGAGTGCTGGCTCGGGCCTGCAACTTCAGCAGCTGGCCTCTCTGGGCAGTTGAAGAAGATAGAGAGGAAACTAACGTATATTGGCTATAAGCTAAAGCAGCCTCTTCAACCCACAGATTGCCTTTGCAGAAGGAAATCTGCAGAGAAGCTCTTAAAAGTAATTTTAATACGTGGCATGTGTCATTCTTTTGCAGATTATCCATGATCAGATCTTGCAAGAATACCGAAAAATTAAAAAGGTGAGTCACTGTGCTTCTTGCTCATCATCAAATGCATTTTGAGATAGAGAGGAACAGGGATGAAAAATTCTAGTTTTCTCACTTGAGGAAACCTTGGCTTGATTGGAAACAGCTTGGCTGAAGAAAACAGGGATTAGACGGGCCTTCCTCTACTTGATTCCTTGCACAATTGGAGGTCCCTTGGTGCTAGGGATGTTTGATTCCTGAATCTTGTTCTCCAGCACACCTGGGGAGAGCACCAGGTTAGAGAAGGCTTCAGTTAGACAGGCTGGAAGAAAAAGAGCCTGGCGATAGCTAGGTGCTATCATGGCTAATTTGAAAATTTGAAAAACCTTTTTTAAAAGCCAGTTTTTAAAAGAACATTACTTTACTTTGTCGTTGTATAAGGTGAAGTTAAATGCCATCTTCAGTGTACATTATGACTATAAAAATAAAACACAAACACACATCCTTCACGTTCTATACAATTGAACTGAAAACCCCTGATATTGCATTAATATTGCACTATACGGTAGAATTCAGTATAGTTACTGCCCTGGGATAGAAGCTGTTTTTCAGCCTGCTTGTCCTTGTTTTTATTATCCTGTACCGTCTGCCAGATGGTAATAGTTCAAAAAAAGGTGGGGTAGAATGAATGAAATGGAACCCCAGATTCTTCTGCCTTTTATCTGAATCTGACAATATACCAAATGTACATTGCAGCTGTCCAATAAACTACCAGTTTATTAAATATGATGATTTAACTCATTGCCTGTTGCTAATTGAAATGTGTCAGATGATAGAAACAAGCCAGAGGCGGCCCTTATTTTTCTTGCTATCAGATGACAGCATCTGTTCACTTTACTTCCTTCCTTCTCTTTTGTTTTCTAGAACTCTTAACTGAAGTTGGACAGGCAATTATTTGCCTGGTATTTTTATCCTAACTGAAGGCACTACCTCTTTTAAAAAAAAATAAATCTGCCTTTATTGTGGTTGTACGTCGAGGACTTTATTATTTTGACAAATACAGGTAGTCCTTGATTTGACTACCTGTATTTGACCACTTAGCAACCACTTGAAGTTGTGACAGACTTATCTTGGGGCTGCTTATGACCCCATTGGAAGTTCCAAAGGTCGAGGGGAGGGCTGTGGTCACGTGGCTGAACTTTGGGCGCTTAGCAACAGGGTCACATTTACCACCATTTGCAGCGTTCCACAGTCGTGTAACTCCATTTTGTGATGGTTTCATTAAATATTGGCACTTCTGGTTTTCTGCAGAACCCATACCAAACCAATAGTTTGCTTAAGGACTGTGGGTTTGCTTAACGGCCGCCACAAAAAAGGATCATAAAGCGGGGCTGTACACACGATTGATTTACAATCATCATGACTTGACGATCAGGGTGGGCAGACTCCATTACAGTCATAAGTTGAGAACTATCTGTAACTCAAGGCGACGAATATACATAATATTGTTTCCTCCTCCAATAAGGCAGTAGGGTAGAGTGAGCTGAGAAAGTGGACCAAAGTCACACAACTGGCTTTCATGCCTAAGGCAGGACTAGAACTCTCAAGTCTCCTGGTGATTGGCTCAAAGTCACCCGACCAGCTTTCGCGCCTAAGACAGGACTAGAACTCACAGCCTCCTGGTTTCTAACCCGGTGCCTTATCCACTAGACCAAACTCCCTTCCCTAATATAGTCAACCTTATTTTCTTTCTTTTTTCTCCCTTGCAGACTAATCCAAATTACAGCCAGGAGAAGAACCGCTGTGAATATCTCCACAACAAACTGGCCCACATTAAAAAACTGATAGCTGAATACGACCAACAGCAGTTCCAGTCTTGGCACTGAGCCTGGGGGCTGAGTGAGACACCTGGATGGACATCAACCTGTGAACTAGTCCCACAGCGAGGGAGAAGTCACTCTCAGCTTCCTGGGCTCAGTGACTCAAGGATTTAATCCCCGTGAGAAGTCCATCACTGTACTGTACGCACCCAGGAACCAATGTGGCTTAATCTCAGCGTTTTAAACTCTTGTCTCTTTGCAGATATTAAAAAAAAAAACAGTTAAAGAAAGGAAAGTTTGCTTATTCTTAGATGCCAGCAAATGAACCTTCCTCCCTAAGAATTGACTGTTCCAAACGCAGGTTCTCTTTAGAGTCGGAAACGAAGGGTTGTCTGAGCTCTGTTGCAAATTTTACCAGCTGGGGGGAGAGCTCATGTTCCTGGGGTGGGAGGGAACAACTCCATATACAAACCTGTCTGTCCGCTGTCCATTAAATTCTTGCATAACTCACTGCTTTCTTGTTTGTATTTCTGCAATCTTCCCCCTTTCCTTCCTGGCCAGGATTTAGTGAACCGATCAGGAGCCGGATGCTGCTTTAATGTTCCTAGCATGGCTGGCCGTTGTGAGAGAAGTTTGTTCAATTTTCTTGCCTTGTCTACGCAGCAGCTTAGTTTTATGAATTGCCGACTGCCCAAACAGAATCTGTATCTGGGCATTGATTTTAAAAGAAGGGGATCTTGGAATAAGGCTTCCCTGTTTCTCTGATCAAGATGGGAGAGTGCTGTTTCACTGTGAATGATCCTCAGATCTTTCTGTGATCTCATTTGGTGGGACCGTTAACCGTCCCCTTATGTGGAGGAGGGGAGGCATGGCCAAATGTGGGTCTGAGCTCCCCTTTTTTAAAAACTGAACTTCTCCAAAGGGAACAGCACAAAATCAAAGGTCATAGTATAGAGAGGATGCTTCGTTTCTGAAGAATATATCCATTTTGTTTTTGTTTCTCTGTTTTGCTCGTTTGCCAGCCAAAAAAACCCAAGAGTTTCTGCATCTGCCTCCTTTCCTCCCACCCCACCTCCACTTTCAAATTTTGTCTTCTGCATCTACTGGCATTAAAAATGAAAGGTATGATGCAGAATGTTTCGGCTTTGAAATGTTTTGTGAATTGGGCTGTTCTGACCATCCTGGTAGAGTTTTTGAATTCAAAAGTCTCTCAATTCAAGTTTGAGATGGATGTTTTGAGCTTGTGACAGGGCCATTTCCCAGCACAGGTGGAGCAAAGCGTTTTTAATTCAAAATATGGCCCCAGATAGAAATGGATGTCCGGCCTGAGGTTGCCGCTCTTCCTCGTGATATTTTCCCTCAAGTGAAAATCACCCAGGATAAAAAAGCAGTCTGTTTGCAGTTTCTCCGCTCTTGACAGCTTTTGCGGTATGGCAGGGCAGAGGATGGGAGGGTTATTTGCAAAACACTTTAAGATAAGGCTGGCTTAGGATAAGATTGGGAGCTCTCTTATCTTCCACTTGTTTGTGAACAGAAAGATTTCTTGTGCTGTTCACTCTGAACAGAGGCCATGAAGAGGAGGTTATTTTAAAATCGGAGATGTTAAACTTTACAGTAGCAGAGCAGATGGGACAGGGCGAACCCAAGTCTAGGCATATTACTCAGGCATTCAAATTAATTTTCTTCTGCCGCAGTTCTTGTGTTAGATTGAAATACAAGCATTTTAGCTTCTGAGGACTTTCCCTAATGCCAGTGGGACCCGTCCCGAAACGGAAGTTGAATACCGCTGTTATAGGAACGTTAAGACTTCACATCCCACTCTTAATTTTTGCGGTTGTGAAAAAGAGATGTGGCTTACAAGAGAGAAGGCAATTTTCAGCTGGAAGTTTGTGTGTTGTCGTGAGGTGCCATTTCCTGTGAAACAATGCTGATCGGTTTATGAGGCATTGGCCAAGGCGGGAGGGGAGCTGTAGTATTTGTATCCTGTTCAGGACTGAGACTTCAGTCTTGTGTGCTCCAATCCTTGTCTTTCTTCCCATTACCCCATTTTAATCGGCACTTGCAACTTCTGACAATCCTAAATCCAAGCCTTACCATGGTAGGGCTGGGCTATCACTGAGAAAGCATCATAGCAACGTTACAAGGGAATCCAGTTTATGACCAAAAACAGCATTTGAGTCTGTTTCCTAATTTCCTTGAAAACTCTTAACGGAGGTGGGTGGCATAGGGCAAAACACATCCGATCTAAATTCCCTTAAATAAGGAATAGTGTGAAACGGAAGGGCTG
>JANHFL010003028.1:6221-16861 GCA_032468155.1 Oxyrhabdium leporinum
CTCAATATTTCAAATGATTTAATTTTGAGCTAAAGTATATCCCAGGGGGGAAGAACCTGTTGGCGGATGCCCTTTCTTGAAAACCCCAGTTCGATAGCCAGAGGGAGGAAATCATGCATCTGTTGATTTTGCATAAGGAGTTGACGGGCCAAGTGACAATGAGAGCTCAGCAGAGGGGAGCAGATGATCATGAAGGAGAAATGCAGAAGAATCTAAAAGCAGCTCTCCTGACCAATCCCTGGTTTGATGAGAATAAACAAGATTTAACCTTGAGGGATGATTTGGCTTGGAAGAGTTCCAAGTTATATGTGCCTGCATCAATGAGATTGTTGATTTTAAAATGAAGTCATGATTCTCGTCTGGGGGATCATTTTGGGTTTTTGAAGACTCTACATTTGGCCAGAAGGCTGTTTTGGTGGCCAAAGATAAAAGTAGATGTGGAAGACTATGTAAAGACTTGCTCTGTATGTGCTATTCGCAAACATAGGCCAGGGAAACCCCCTGGTTTGTTACAACAGGTGGCCAACCCCACTCAACCTTGGGAGGAGATAGCCATGGACTTTATAGTAGAACTTTCGGAGAGTAGCAGAAATACTATTACATTGAACTGTGTTTTTTTTTACAAGCAAGCTCATTTTGTGGCTTATAGTGGATTGCCTTCAGCCAAGACGTTGGTGAAATTGTTTGTGAAGCACATTTATTATTTACACGGAGTGCCAAAAAGAATAATTTCTGATAGGGGGTGCAATTTACTGCCATGTTTTGGCAGGAGTTTTTTAAAATGATAGGGTCCTCGCAAGGTCTTAGCTCCAGATTCCATCCATCTACAAACGGAGCAGCAGAGAGAGCGAACGCTATGATGGAAAAGTATATTAGATGTTATGTAAATTATCAACAGGAGAACTGGGATAAACTGTTACCATTTCCAGAATTTGTGTACAATAATGTGATGCATAGTTCTACTGGATTGATGCCATTTCAGGTCACTACTGGAAGGGAGTTTGTGCCTATGGCAGAATTGCCGATAGAGAGACCTACATCCACTTCATTAGCGGAGTGGATGAAGGTGTTAAAGGGGAGGTTGGACGAATGTGAAAAAAGCTTTAGTTGAAGCAGCAGAGAAGTATAAGAGACAAGCTGACAAGCATCGTTCTCTGCAACCTCCTTTTAAGGTGGGAGATAAAGTGTATTTGTCCACAAAGTATATGAAGTTGTGTATTCTTCCTAGGATATTGGGGAAAGTATATACAAGTATATATCTCCACAAAGTATATACAGTGCATCCAACAATACAAAAAACTTGGTCCTAAGTAGATTGGTGTCTTTCGAATTAACAAAATTATCAACTCAATCATGGTACAATTACAATTGCCCCAAAATCTGAAAAGAATTCACCCCTGTATTTCATTGTAGCCTGCTGAAACCAGAAGTAACCTCTCCCCTTTGGCCACCTCCTCCCACGCTATCAGTTTCTATTTTCATAAAAGGGGAATAACATTTTTAGGTGAAAGAAATTTTGCACTCTCAAAAACAGAAGGGCAGGATCCAGTATTTGATTGCATGGACTAACAGGAACCATAGGTGCTAAACCAAGTCATCTGCCGAGCTTCAAGGCTTCCAGTCCTGGGAAAGGAATTTACACCGGCGCCTAAGGCACCGAGTTCCCAAAACATCAGAACGAGACCTGATTCAACTGTTTGGGACATGGAGATTGCTTTCTATATACGATTTTCACATGTTTTTTTTCCTTAGAGCTTTCCTCATCTATGCTGCACTCAGCATCTTTAGTTAAAAGTACCTTTTCTCTAAAACCTATGCAGTCATGAGTCCTTCTTTTCTAAGGAGTAATTGGGGCCAGTCTGACAGCCCCCAACTATCAGGGTCCTCATTTTACCAACCTCAGAAGGCTGGAAGGCTGAGTCAACCTTGAGCTAGTCAGGATCGAACTCCTGGCAGTCAGCAAAGTTAGTGTGCAATACTGCATTCCAACCACTGCACAACCATCACTCTGCCAAAAATGTAATTATAATGTAAATTTTGAATTTATATTGGCTATTGCTTATTCTGAATCTAAATGACAAAACTGAAGAATTTTGCACATTTCAATTACTAGCATACTCATTTCGGTTTAAATATCCAGACTGAAGTTGCACAGAACATTTTACTAATGCAACGATAGAAAATGAAATCTGCTTCCTAATACAATTTTAAAACAGTGAATTTCTTCCTGTTTAAACACATATCCCAAATGTAATTTTCCTCCTTCCCCACAATATGTAACAACAGTGTAAATAGCCATCGCCAATCTGATGGAATTCAGATGTTTTGAACTTTCATCTTCCTGCCATGCATCTGGACAAAAATAATAGGGGGTCTATATTTTTTCAAAAGCTAGAACACAAATTCTGCATTAAGATATACTCTGGAAGGTAGTAAGTATGAAATTTAGATATTATAACTGAATTGTCAAATATAAGGAACTCAAAAGATCTTTGTATTTTTGTTTCTTCCTGTTTGTATCTTGATATGTATTATACAAATTGTGGGATTTGCAATTTTACTGTAATGTTTAACCTACTTTAAAATTTACATTTTAATAAAATATTAATAAAATAAAACAGAGCAGCTTTGACAGTTAATGTATATTAAATCAGGGTAGAGCTAAACGAAGTACAGTTTTTTTGATGATGTTCATTTACAAAAGCTTTTTGATTCATTCAGTGAATATATGCAAGTTCAATCCACGCATATAAATGAGAAATAAGAAATTTCAACAAATCTGTTATTCATGGTTGGAATTCAGAATATATTTTATCAAGCTGGGCTTTTCTTCTTCAGAAATAACATGAAACAGAAAGATAATTGCTTTTGATAATTTTTCAGCATATATCAAACAAAAAAAGCCATGGATTGTTCATAAGTTAGACGCTAATAGTTAAACATAAGAAAGTATATAACTAAAATATCTAACATATTTTCCATATCTATTTGTATGTTGAAAACTATCATACTCTTTTTTGTATATCAGAACCATGTTGATTATTGCACTGAACTTCTCTCTTAATACCTGTCAAAATGTAATATTTATCAGATCAATCTCCCATATTTCCATTCTGTTCCATGTGTTGTACAGACTAATTTGTTAAATGTATAAAAAACATATTTGGATGTCAAGGAAAAAAGAGTTTAAAAACAGTTACTAAAAATGGTTGCATTGTGGCTTGGTTATGCAGCCCCACATAATGCTAGATTTTGTCTCCAACCACACACTTTCTCACAGAAGAGCCATTTCTTTGTATTAAAAGGTAGAGATGATTAATAACTTTTGGAAAGTTGGATAAATTTTATTATTTTTCTAAAGTTATTATTCTATTATTTTCTGTCATTTGAAGAAGTAGAAAACTGCATTTTTAATTAAATACAATAGATATTCTCTGGTATTCTATAAAGGTAAGTCTCCTCTATCAATTCTAAAAAAAATCCTGTCAATTATTAGCTTTATTGTCATTCCCAGTCTCTAAAATTGGGTAATAATCAGCTAAATATACTTTGTTTCATGTGTCCAGACAGTGATATATTAATGAATCTTAAAACCAATACCATGTTGTCATAAGCAGCTTAATACCAAATATTTTTTTCCAGGCATTAAAAACCATGGGTTTTTCAACTGGCCAATCTTTTGGCAAAATGTTAAACATGTTTACACAGGAAGTAGGTTTCATGTATACATTAGTCAATCAATTTATCAACAAACCACATAACATAGAATATGTGCTAATGTTAATGGGGTTACAACCATCTTGATGTTTCCTAGAGTTCATTTCAACATATTTCTTCCAGGAACCAGTAATAAATGAGCATCCCAAAAATCATATGCCTGAGACATGTAATATGAAGATTATCTATGGCAAATATTTTATTTATCATATTCATGTCCAAACTTCAAACTCGATTATACTTTTTTTAACTATAAAAATTATTTAAACTGATTCTAAGATGGTTTATAAAATATTTCATATTGTAAAATCTATTTGTGACATAAAATAAATATACAACATTTCCACAAAGAATAAATACATTTAAAAAAAACCCTGAGTGTTAATATGTTTTTTTGTGTGTGTCTTGGAACACTGAAGCTTATTGTTCAAAATACTTTTTAACAAAAATTTGTGGTCAGAATTGCAATTTAATATAAGTTATCCTGGAAAAATATATAACCTTATGTGCTCTACCTGACATCATGCTCATGTATGGGAACACAGTAAGAAGAAAATGTCATCATAAAAAAGGACAGAATTTGCAGGTTATTTCATTCTATTACAAGCGAACAGAATAACTCAGACTAAACAATAGCACTAAAAGTTAACTCTATGAACTTTGCAAAAATAGTAAAAGCAAGAACATTCTTCACGAAAGTATGCAACTTTAGAAAATAAACTAATTTGGGAACCCAAATAGAAATTTAAGAAATATGAAATAGGGCATGTGCAATGAAAACATTTGGCATTCTTGATTATATTGTAGGCATACATATGCTTGCTGTGTTTAATATCTTTTATCAAGATGATATGGCTTCTCTCTGCTCCCAATTTTTGTAAAGATGGCTTTTCTGTCCTCATCAAATCATGAGGAACATGCATTTATATGAATGGGATACGGTAGGCAGGACAAGGCAAAAAATGTGCCATGGTAAGGATTGAATTTATGACAAGAGAAACATGTTCCCAGCAAAAATAGCCCATAGCTGAATGGAATTTTCAAATACCTTTACCAACATAACTCAAATGTTCAGTTTGCTATAATTTTCCCTGGGTTCTATCCTTAACAAAGTTCTATTAATTTAAATTTTATTTTAACAAAAAATGAAGAGCTTATTCAAACCCCTTTCAATCAGTTCAGTAAGAATCTTTTCTTTAAAATTTGGGTCTCTCTGCTGGGAACAGCTTAATTGAACATGATGGATTCAGGATCTTGATTTGCCATTTGAGCCATATGCCTTAACACGTCCTTTTTAGTGATAATGCCCAGGAGCCTCCTAGAGAAGAAGGGAAGGAAAGAAACAAAATTGTGATTAATCATTAACCTGTCTTGTTTATTTTTCAAAGTCTGCTGCAGGCAAAACTTAAACACAAAACAATCAGTTTCAAAAAGACACTCAGCACCTCCCTTCTTTAAAAACCAAGAAATGGGATTTTTTTTTAAAAGAATGATTTACATTTACAAACTGAAAAAAATCATCACAATGCATTGCTTTATGAATACACTTTCATTATATTTTTCTCAGCCTTTGGCAAAGGGATAAAGATTCTATCCAGCTGCATCCCTCAATGCACTTAGTTAAGGCTGTTTCTTGAGCAGGCTCAAACTTGTCCAACTTGACATCATCGCTTCGAAAACATTTGCAGAAACTGTTGGGATCCTCCAGGCCAAAGTAGAAGAAACTCAGTGCAGGGCATAAAGAGACCAAATACATCAAAGTATTGCAAAAACCTTGAAGGCAGAGGCTCCTGAACTGTGACCTGAATGCCAATGCATCACATTTAAAGAAAGCTTCCTACAAAACTCCCCCTTCTCCTGCACGCGTGCTACTATGCAAAAGGCTGGACGCTCTCAAATATGTGTTCATTACTTCTATTATGAGTTTTTATTAATTATTTTAGAGAGGGGTTGCTATAGGTGTTAAGAAAACTGAAAAACAATGGTAAAAATATATAAATAATTAATAGTCAAGCTAATGTTAACTGTATTAATACAGACTTACTAACTTATCCTGATAAGAAAACCCTTTGAATAATCAGTGCTAATTATAACAATCCAATGCCTTAAATAATTGACCTTACTGTTTTAAACATTCTATTTTAAACACTATACACACTTAAATAATTAGGTGTGAAAGGCAATTTTTCATTCCTTTTCATTTCTCAAAGGACTGGAAAAACAGAAAACGAGGATAGATATTCTATTATCACAGCCCCAAAGATATATAAGAGCAATGCAATGTCTGGATAACTTTTCTATTTTAAAAATATCATACTATGTCCTTTATATAGTACTAAATGCTGCAAGATAAGGAATCATTTCAAAGAAATATTTCTATTTACAATTATTTTAGTGCAGTTATGAAACATTGGGGTTCCATTAAATATCTGTCTGGTGAAGAGTATTTCATTTTTGTGGAGTTTGGTCATTTATTTTTATTGAGTATATGCAATCATAGTTTGTTAGACAATATCTTGAAGTAAAAAGTTGCAGAAAGTAAATAATACTTTAAATAGTGTATTTTAAAATATTTATGATAGGCCTCTTTCTACCTTGAACTTTAGCCATAATCTGATATTACTTTCACAAAACTAGATTTTGCAGAGTTTTTATCTTCAGAACCCAGGATTCTATGCATCCTATGTCTAAAAAAAAAAGTTATAGTAATTATTGATCTAAAACCATAGTCTCTTTTTACCAATATTTTACCTGCTTTAAAAAAAAACCTGCCTATTATGCAAAGAGTTTGTCAAAATGACATAATTAGTAAACTCATGTACTTTCCTGATTTTACCAGAATTGAATCCCATTGAGATTAACATTGGGCAAAAACAACAAAGTTTGTTTGACCAAGAAATTATCTTTTGTTGGCTCCAACTGGCTCAATTTTTCCCCTCAAGTTTGTTGTGCAAATAAATGCAGCTAGTCCTCAACTTACAACCACAACGGAGCCCAAAATTTATGTTTCTGTGAATCACATTTGTTAAGTGAATCACTGCAGTTATTAAATTAATAACACAGTTGTTAAATGAATCTAGTTTCCCCATTGACTTTACTTGTCAGAAGTACGCAAAAAATGATCATGTGACTCTGGGATGCTGCGACCATCATAAATATGAACCAGTTGCCAAGCATCTGAATGTAAATCACATGACCACGGGGATGCTACAATGGTCATAAGTGTGGAAAATGGTCATAAGTCACTTTTTTTCAGTGCCGTTGTAACTTTGAATGGTCACTAAGTGAATTGCAAGTTGAGGACTAGCTGTAGCCTTCCTGTCTTCTCTATACTTGGATACTGCTCTGTCTGCAGCATCTTTCTATGCCTGGGTCAAATTCAAAATGTTTCAGGTATTTAGTATTTTCTAAGTGTAAGGCAATAAGTTTTCATTAATTTAAGTTGAATTAAATTATACTTATGAATATTCCCTCTCTGACAATTTTCATATTATCAGAATAGTGATGGGCTGTCTGCTAAAACAAAGCAAGGTTATGGCATACACATGAAAGGAGACCAGGAACCCTGCAATTGTAGAGTCTGTCTGGCAAAGAATTCACAGAGAATATGTACATGTAAAGCTTGTAACAATTCTGGGTGGTTAGAAAGCTGATAAAACTAACAAAGAGATAGGCATCTTGTAGACCTCAGCTAGAAGTTAGGAATAGGGATGGCCTAGAGCAAATAGAATGTGTATTAGATAACTCCTGGAGCATTCATTAGCCAAGGTTTAGGAATAAGAAAGAATAATTGTTAGATCATTACTAAAATGTTTATTAGATGATATTCCTTATATATCCCGCCTTATCCCACCTTCTGCTTTAGTGAAAATGTATAAGTCTTTTTTAATTCCATTGTTTGAGGTTGCTTGGCATTTTGGCCAGGACTCCTTTTCTTGGAGAGCTTCAATAAAAGGAAACAAAACCTGCACCTCATGTCTGGTGTTCTTCATCGGTCTCAGCACCAGGCTCAGACCAGAATTGGGGACAACAATAGTATAAGGCAACACATTGTTATTGCCTTATACTATTATACTTATACTATTATATTAATTTAAGTGAAATTGAATTGTACTGATATGGAAGCTGTCGGCAGGATAGGTTCCTAACTTTTGTCCCTTGTAAGTAGTGTATGAACGTTGCTTATCAAAAACAGAATCTATCTACTTTTTAGTCAATGAGGAAGTTGGAAAAAGCACTAAATATTCCTCTAGCCTTGCAAATGTTCTTTATAACTTCAGAAGGCCTTCACCATTTCCAGCACTGCAATGTGCTTTCTCTCATGTCTCAGAATGTTTGAGCTTTTGAGGGACATATTCTATATTCAAGGCTCTGTTTCATTAGATTTAGCTTCTGCCTCTTATATTTTTCATTCCTTACCTTCTTATAGGCTTATAAATCCCATGGACTCTCAGTTTGTAAAAAAAATAAACCTCCATTAGTTAATTCTCTTAATGTGTCATTCATGCAGGGATTTTCATAAGTGTTTGAGGCACATTTAGTCTGGATAAAAGCTAAAACATTAGCAAAACTTTTGCTAACAATTATATTCAGCTGGCATTTCTCCCTACCAGCAATATATAGTTTTTTTTCATAGATTAAAAATAATACATATTTAGCAGTAGCTTGACCTAAATATGAAGCTTACATACATGTATTATAAATTCTGCTCTAAGTCAAAAGAGCAAAAATAAGATTGCTCTGAGCTAGAAGGTAGGTCTTTGAATTATAAAAAGCATTAATAGCTAACAAATTTGAGAATTCATTATTTTATTTCAATGGCATCTTTTCCTTAATTTCTTGTTTTATGTTTATTACTGAAAAATTATGAATGTGCTTCAAATGCACAGTACCCCATTTTATTTCAGTTTAGTTTGAACTTATTTTTCAAAAATTGCATTATTATTTTTTTATAAACTCAAACATGAATCCCTTATAACAACCCAGCTCGTTTTCCAGATCTAACATTACATGTATCTGAAGAGGATTGGAATTATTTCTTCCAAAAAATAAGCCTCTCCCCTTCAACAGAAATACCATATTTTTAAAACAAAAATAATTTATATACTTACCCACTGCGTGTGACAAGACACTGCCTGAGTCCAAGTTTTCGGAAAATGTCTACCACTGTTTCCATTGGTGTGTGGTCCGTGACAGTGAAGGGGCTCAGATTCAAAATACGCCGGAGTTTCAGCATATGAGGGCTATTGGCAGGGATCTCTGGAGGCTCTTCAGTAAAATATACAATTGAATTGCTTACTACGCCATCCTGGCGCTGCCTTGCATTTTCTGTATGAAAAACGTCAGACAAATAAGGACCATTGCACATCCATCTTAGGAGAGAAATAGTTACTGTTTTCTGATGATCCTTTAATGGTTCTTATAAGATTAGGATGATTATTAAGTGCATCTGTGTAGAAGTCCCAGCACACTAATGCTGATGCCAGATTTATCTCAGCTTTTTTTAGGGATAATCTTGATATGGAATAATTTCTCTAGAATACCACATTGTTCTATATGATCAGCACCTTTTCATATCTGAGGCCATAAGGTTCAGAAATCCATCTGCATGCATTCACACAACTACACAGGCTCAAAAGAGAGAGAGAGAGAGAGAGAGAGAGAGAGAGAGAGAGAGAGAGATGACTATGTCACTGTTGTTGAAATTAACTCATTTGAATCCCTTTAATGGGAGCAAAAGAGAAGAGATGAAGTAGATTGCTACATTTCTGCTTTCACTGGTCACAAACCAAGCTGCTTACCTTAAGGCTACAGAAAGAAGATATTTCAGAGCAAACAATATATTTACCTATAAGATGTTAAAAATTCGTTCAAGAACCACTAACTTCTTCTGGGTTTCTGCAGTTGCCTCTATAGCTGTTGCACAAGCCCAAGAACAGTGCATTTTTAAGTGTCAAATGAAATTCTGAATAATCCTAACCCTTTGAAACTGGATCACTGCAGTGTTGTAGTTTCCATTGTGACAGTATCATTTAATTGGACTTTTCTGCTACACTCAATATGACAGCAGATTCAAGGGGATCCTGAAAGGCTTCTTCAACTCAATAAATAAAAATGTATTCATTTATTTAAAAGATTTACATGGCCACTACAATTCAATCCCGATGCTCATAACAAAAAGCACAACTGAACAAACTTAAAATCAGGACACAGAACCAAGGCACCAGAATACTCCTAGCCCGAATTCACATGTGTTGTGTTCAACTTTCATCTTGGCTCAGTGATTGGCAGAAGAGGCAGGTTTACACACCCTTCCTGAATCTAAATGACTAGGGGTCCAGATCTTGAGGGAAGGTTCACCTGCTAGGTGTCACCAGATGACGCTGTTCAGTAGAAAGGACTTGGAGCATACCCCTAATCATTTTAACTAAAAAATGTAGAGCCCATGCACACCAACATTTATCTTTAACCCTGTCCAGGGTTATTTTATCTTATCTTATGGGAAAGGTATGCAAAAGCAGTATCTTGTAGGGGCACTGAAGGGACTTAAACTGGAGTTTCACAATCCTTCTTTCACACAATTCAACTGTTGGTTCACAAACGATTGCTTTCCAGACACAGACAACCCTTTCAAAAGTCATACTTGTATATTGGGCAGTCCAGTAGATTAAATAAAGGAATAAAATCTTGTGAAAGAGCAAAATATTGTTGATAGCATTTGGATAAAACAACAAACTAATTAGTTTGAACATAGAAGGGAATCTGAGTTTAGGAAGGGATAGAAATGGCAAAGAATTATGAAATCTAATAGTAGCATATATAACATGAAAGCATACTGTGGCTTGTTGTTATTATTATTATTATTATATCTAATTTATATACCGCCCCATTCCGGAGACTCGGGGCGGTTTACAACAACTATT
>JANHFL010003028.1:56655-70404 GCA_032468155.1 Oxyrhabdium leporinum
CAGTGGGATTAATGTGATATTGAACAGTAGTGGCAAAAGTGAGTCCCCTTGGAAGATTCCTTGTCTGATGTTGACTTTATCAATGTTTTCCTCATTTGCTGTTAGAACTGTTTTCCATTTTTTCCATTTTTGCATTCTTCTTCTATATTATTACAACAACAACAACAACAACAACAACAACAACAACAACAACAACAACAACAATAATAATAATAATAATAATAGCTGGTCACCAGTCAGCCAGATGTTTAGGCTGGATTTGGCATTTTTATCCACATTATCAAGCCTTTCCCATCGACCTGGGATAGTCAGATATTGTTTGATGGTGTTAAAGTCACCATTGCAGAATGTAAGCTGTTTATAAAGCTGCCTTTTACAACTGACTGATGGCAATTTTCTCAATGCTGGCAATGTTCAAGTGGTGCTCCAAATGTTTTGGGATTACTGTACTGTCTTTGCTTTCTTTTCCAACGATCGTTCTATTTCTAATCGTAAGTATTTGTATTTTGTGATTTTCTCCAGTTTTTTTCTCTTCTATTCTGGTGTTTCCAGGTGCTGCAATGTTCATTATTCAGATTTCTTTGTCTTTTTATTGACAATTGTTAAGGCTGGTAATTGTGTGGCAGATGCTTATCTGTTTGAAACCTGAAGTCCCAGAGACTTCAGCTTGTACATTTTTTATTACTTTCTCACTTTTGTGGTCCCACTAGTTCTTGTCTGCAGGGAAGTGGTATTTCGCACAGATATTTCAATGCGCCACTGTTGCTACTTTGTCATGCTTTTGTTTGTAATCAGTCTTGTGCATTCTTCTTGCAACAGCTAAAACTAGGTGGCCCACTGTATCTTCACCTTCTTTGCAGAGGCAGCATTTCCTATCTTTTCGATTCTGGCTTTGTATGTGCTTATTGGTAAAGAATGGTCTTGTGCAACCAGAATTAGCCCCTCTGCCTCTTTCTTTAACTTTCATTGCCATGTCTCCCTTCTATTCTTTCTTGAAAGCAAGAACGATGTCTCCAGCACTCAGTAAGCCTTCATAGTATATTAGCTTCAGTGCAATGTCTTCGCTGTCCTTTAGATATTCTTCCAATGCCTTTCTTCTTCTTCTTTAAGTATCTAGTGTAGTTGCAAAATTCCATGCCCACGTATGATCTTTGCCAAATAGTCTGTCAATATTGCTATATCGCTGAACGACATGATTCACTGTCAGTATTTCTTTAGTCTTCCTATCCAGGACTTCTAATTCAGCTGTGTATCTAATGATTGGAATTGCCCAGGTGTTAATATTGCACTGCCAATACACTTCACTGTGTGAAATACATTTAGACTAAAGAATGATTATTATGTACTACAACTGAAGTATACTACATCACAAGAATATACAAGAGGGTAGAGCAAGGATTGCACCAAAGATATCTTTACTATAGATTTCGGGCAAGCAGGACAATAAAATGATGACAGCAAAAAAAAATTTTTTTTCCCATTTTTATTTTCTGGAGTATTTAGTTTTTAACTTGTCATCTAAAAATACAGGGTGACAGAGGTATAAATTCTTGATTTTTTTTATTTAGCAGAACAATTAGTACACAACACTAAGTTGTGCAAAGGCCCCTAGGCCACAGCTGACATATGCTGTTGTGTCACCCTGGGAGTAGCACAACCCCATCCAGGATGGAAAATCACCAGATCCAGGAAGCCTTCAAACCCAAACCCACTTGGTGTTGCTAGGGTTGATATTAAACCTGTTATTTTGTATCAAGATTCCACTGCCTCTATGCACTGAGACAGTGTCTCCACAGCCTCATTTGGCCATCTGTGATTGCTAGAGTATCATCAGCATATTGATATTATTTTACCCTCTATTACTGAATGACTTCAGCCAGGGGTTTCATATACAAGTTGAACAGGAATGTGGAAAAAGTTGTTACTGAACCATTCCGTGTAACAGAGGTCATAGGGCAAGATCTCCCCCCCCTCCCCGCTTTCCCAATTAACACAGATTGGAAATTATTCTGTTTTTGGAAGAATGAGAATCAGCATAACAATGTACTCTTAACCGTTAATTCCTGGACCAGCTTCAAAAGGATACCATGGTGCTTAAGACCACTGAAAGATCAAGGAGAACAAAGATGGATACTACCTCCCACTCTCTCCAAAGGTCATTCACAAGTGCAATCAATCTCACACCCAGGCCTGCAACCCAATTAGAAGAAATCCATAAACTTCTGTATGGTTGATGTCTGCTAAGTGTTACTATTGCCTTCATTAAACAGTTATACTAGCATTAACAAGTATGTTACAAAAGCAATACATTCTCAACCTTTCAGCAGCACCGTGAGAAGAAGTAGCCTGAGCCTGCTGGATATCCTCCTCCAAGCGCCTTTTTTCCTCCTCTATGTGTATCAGATCTTCTGGTGAACGCTGCTGTTGACTTATAAGCTGCAGTTCTTGTAAGAGAGCCTCTTTTTCGTTAATAAGCTGAAGATGATCAATATCAGCCTCTGCCATTCCTGGCCAAGATTCCTGGCCTTGTAAAGCCAACTGTTGCTGGATTCTGAAAACTCTTAATTACAAAGGAATATGAAAAGTAAATATATATCAACAAGAAATATCTCTCCTCCAAATCTTCACAAAGATACATTTTTTGATATGGAAGTAGTTAGCTGAAGTATCGTGAGATTAAAATAACATCTATATATAACATAACAAGCAATTATAGAATCCACAATAAATTTGAATTGCATAAACTGTTAATACAGTTAAAAGGTGTAGAGATCTCTTCGGAATTTGATATCTTATTAAGCACATCAATAACTATCTCTGGAATCCTTATTCTCAATTTCCACTTCTGTTTTGTTTTTTTAACTCCAAAGAGTTTGCCAGAGAACAAACTTAAATTGGAATTTAAAATGTTGATGTTAGGCTGGACCAAGGCAGTAGCAGGAATAACGGAAAGGAGAGTTTCTGAACATAATGGTAATAATGTGCAAGCATGCTATGGGAAAGAAATCTGCTGCATAATGTTTTTTGCTACACATTAATCAGTGCCAGTTCTTCTACCATTTAAAATGAAAATTCTGTATCACAAATGGCCAACTAGATTAAGATTAAGCTGGAAATGTTATTAAAATTGTAAATATCAGCACATTTCTTAAGATAATTTAAGAGGGCAATATTAAAATGTTGAAAGGCTAAGAATGAATATGGACGGATAAACCTATGAGGTTTTTTTATATATGAATATATCTGTCTGTTTGTGTTTAATTTTCTGTCAAGGAAGCAATAACAACACAACAGTTATTTATAGTGTTTATCCCATTTCAAATCAAAAGCTTTTTAATGTATAGGGTTTTTTGTATCTTAGATATTTCACCATTGGCATCATTATGACCAACAAAAAAAGAGCTCTCATATTTTATTTCTATTTTATAACTAAGATGAGGTATAATTTTTAGATTCCATTTACATTCTGAAAAGGATAACAAAGCATTCTTATATTTTGAGACTACCATATTAAGTAGATTCTCCAGTGAAAAGTACTCACAGATAAAAATATATTTTATATAAGAATTCGCCAACTGAAATGGTAACATATGTACTTGGTTCTCTTGCCACTTTAACTATATGAGGAGCCTGATTAAAATATTTCAAATATATTGTAACACTTTCATTTTGTCAACTTCAGTTTTAGACCAAATACAGCACATTCCACATCCACACTGTATAACTTCAGTAGGGTTTCATGAGCAAAGTTACGTTGAACACAGAAATACTTTGTGGAGACAAAAGCTGTTTAAAAACCATGTTATACATATGTAAGAATAAAATTTGTGAATAGATGAAAGAGACGAATATAGAATTACAATTAGGAAGCATATTTTTTCCTAAGCAGTGTACACACGAACACATACACTATATATGTTTGTGTTATAACAGAAAAACACCACCAGGCTTACAAAATATGCAAACATTTACTACTAGTTATTTTTTATAAATCTTGGTTTACTTTTCATACTTATACCTCAGATGACTCCTATTTATTCTTTTTGCATTTTTCCAATTGAAGGACTTTGGAAACTTAACAGAGAATGTATTTTTCTGTCAACTTGACACTTCAATGTTAACTGGAACTGTAAGTGATACTTATATTATTTTCTTAAGATATATGCTTCTGGAATGTGTGATGTAAATTACCCGTATAAATATTCAATGGGTATGAAGTTACCTATATATTTATAAAGGAATGAACTGGATGTAGCAACATCTACTGTAGGTTAGGGGTATGAAAATATTCTGTCTAATAAATGCATTTGAATATTCTTACCTTCTAAATATAGGTAAAAATAAAGGTTTTCTTGTCTAGTAGTGTCCAACTCCATTTCTTGGGCAAGCGTTGTCCAATCAAATTTTCTGTGGTCATGTCGCCAGTATGGTTATATGCCAAAGGCACACAGAACACTGTTACCTTCCCACCGAAGTGGTATGTATTAATCTACTCTCACTTGCCTGCTTTCGAACTGCTAGGAGGGCCGGGGCAGGAACAGGAGCTCACACCATTGTATGGTGCTCCAGCTGATAAGCTCAGGGTCTTTAAGGACTGAGCCATCACATCCCCTCAACAAAATTAACTGATGCCTATTCCATGTCTATCCATGTCCAGGATTCACTGCAAGCATATATATTTTGGGGTTTGTAATATGTGATTTTCACATTCCCTCATTACAACTTGATTAGCTTGTTTTTATTTCATCTATCAAGACCGTTAGAGATCTGTTACCTCAAAAGTTATAGCCAAAACATAAAGCAATCCATATCACTTTAATATCATATTTATTTATTAAAATATTATTTCCTTATAACATAAAAGTTTTGCCAAACCAAGGAATTAGAATGTAATTACTTTTATGGATTTCTTTTTTGTATAACTTTTAATTTGCCTAATTTAAATGTGCACTGCTGCAGTATTGGATAAATAATTAGTGGTTCTTCATATTATTAAACTATGCTAAATATCTAGTCACACATATGCAAAATCCCAACCAAGGTAAAAGCTATTAACAGATTATTTGCAATGTTAAAAATAGCAACTTAAGATATTCACCTTTTTTTGGTCTCTTCATATTGCCAAATTAGTTTCATTTTGTCTAGATAGCTTGTTGTATCTTCCAATCCAAGCTTTTGTGAAGAAAAGAAAAACAAGTTAACAATACTTATTAGAACATGAGAAGAAATAAATTATGGAGAAAGATACAAAAAAATTATCTATTACTTTATATTAATCCGTAGGGAAGATTTAGTTGACGAATAGGGAGTTAGCAGATACATTGTAAGAAAGGGTCTGTTTGATGCTGAAATTCTTGAGTGTCTCTCAAAAAGACACTAAACTTGAGCACATACATTTAGTCTGAATTTCCCCCAAAAGATCAATGATAATCAGAACAATGCTTAACAAGATCTCAGAACAGAAGAAACTAATAAGAAAAGGAACTCAAATTGACTAGAAATCCCTTAAAAAGGAGATAGAAGCACAAGTGCAAACAATTTCAAAGAGAAAAAAAATGGAGCCAATCTGGATCTCTAACCAATTCAATAAAGGTTTAAAAGGATGAAACAAAATGACACAAAGGAAATAAAACAAGACAGGCTTACAAAGGAAGAGTACAGACAAATAATCTTGATCTGTTGTCACACGTTGACCTGGTGTCACAAAAGTAAAAGCTCAGAATGAACTGTTATTAGAAGAGGACGTTAAGAATAAGAAAAAAGATTTTCTTTTGAAATGTCCAAATAATATCAAAAGAAAACTAATAATTTTAATAGTGTACCAACTGGTCAATAAAAACAGCATATGATAAAGAAGAGCTTCTCAATTTCTGCTTTGGTTCCCTTTCTGTCAGATCCACTACCTTGAGTTTGGAGCCTCACTGGTGTTCTGCCATTGACTGGAGAAGAGAGGGGGGAACAAATGGGGAATAAAGTTGTATACTTTTATAATTGAAAATTGGGAGGGGGATTGACAGTTGAGAAGAACAGAGCATTTTGGAATTTGGTTCATGCTGGCATCTTCAAGGCCATTTATCCTGAGAGTGGAATTTCATCAGCCCAAATGCCTCAGTGTTTCCTAAAACATCTGGGTGGTGCTGGATTGACTACCATTGGGGGGGGGGCTGGGGGGAACCAAGGGATTAGTTGTGTATTGATGCATGGGAACTTTAGATTGTACCTGACTCTACTGCAATCAGCATCTCTTAGTAAAAGTGCATTTCCACTTCAACCAAATGGAGTCAAGAGTTTTACTTTCCTAGGAGATCAGACTGGGGCAGGTCTGACATTTTCTTTTATACTTTATTCCTGAAAGTTACAAAAAAGTATCATGTGCCACTGGAAAATGAAGAGGCAGAATTGAAGACTGACACTTCCTGAACCATATTTTAATGAAGTTATTTTTTAAAAGTTAGATGACTTGAATACTGAAGGAAATAGCTGAATGTCTATTAGACAATCAGTCTATCATCAATATTTGACAAAAAATTTACAGCAGATAATAAAAGAGCATGATGAAAATAATATAGGAATTATCAGAAATCAAAATTAGCTTATCAAGAATTCTTGACAGATGAATCATGTTTGATTGCATAACATCACTAATAGTTTTTGGGAATGCTGTAAAATAAAATATCTTGACTTTAGCAAAGCACTGACAGAATATTCCATGTTAACTGGCAATGGATTTAAATGTGGGCTAGATGGCATGACAATTAATGATACATACTATAGCTGTCATGACTTTTCTAAAGTAGGGCGTGTTCATCAAGGTTCTTCATAAAATTGAAGAAAAAGGTCAAGAGGGTTTTCCAGTGATCAGTCCTGCACTCTCTAATTATAGTTAATGACTTGAATTAAGGACAAGAAATTTGCAGATACAAAACCGGTTGGGATAGCTAACTTCATAGAAATAAATTTCAAAAGAGTAATAGATGATAGAAATACTGAGAGTATCATTTTTCACAAAGGAAAGTGTGAAGTATTCACTCTCAGAAGAAAAATCAAATGTTTAAACATGGGACTGTACTGAAACCTGTGAAAAGAAACTGGAAATGATAGATGAATATGAATAATGGATGAATATGAAGTAATATAGCAGTAAAAAAAACCCAAAACAATTTTACACTGTATCCACAAAAATATAATGTCCAAATCATGGGAACTATCCCATTTTGAGTACTATGTTTATTTATAATCCTTTAAAAAGTATTCAGATAAATTGTTTCTGATAAGAACAATGAGAACGATCAAGGAAATTAAGGAAATTAAGACATTGAAATAACTGGGTACGTTTAGCCTTGAGAAAAGATGACTGATAGCAGTCCTCAGAAATGAAAATATGCCAAAGAAAAGGTCAAACCTGTTCTCTTTCATTCCTGAGAAATCAGAGAATAAAGACTGTAAATTATAGAAATATAGATTATAACTGAATGTTAGAGGTAAAACAATTCCTAACAGTACAATTTGTAGAGTTTGACAAAACTAATTTACCCAGAAAAGAGTTTAAGTACCCAAAGAAGGTTCCCTTCATTCAGTCTATTCAAATGGTACCCAAATACCTACCTGATTTGGATGTTGTTATTTGAATTTATGCACTTGGAGGGAAGGAATTAGCTCAATGGCCTTTTATGATTCATAATAGGTTATGTGATGACCCGGGACATGGCACAAAGGCAACACAGCCAGAGAATAAGTATGAGTCCCTTTATTAGCTCCAACTTTGCCCCCAACATCCCGGTTACTCTCTGGTCTGGAGAAAAGCTCTCCCACGAATCTGCAACAGCCTCTGGCTGTAGATACTCCAGTCCAAACGCCGCAAGCAGAATAACTGCAAGCTATAAATCCAGCAAGGCAAGATAAGGAGTCCAAGTATTGAAGTAGCATGGCAGTAAATCAAAACAGTCGGGAAGGAATGCCAGGAATTCAGATAACAGCAGTCAACACTAGATGAATTCAGTGTTTGTTCCCGACGAACGCCCCTCCCAACTGCCTCTCCTTTAAACTCCATTCCCAGGTGTGCCTTGTGAAGAGAATTGGGGGTCTTTCCTCCCTCGTAAACCATGCTTTCTTTGGCGTTCTTCCCTGCATGCCCTAGGATGAGGAGGGGATGGGCTTTGGTCTTCATCTGAACCCCCTCTCCCCTGCTCTGCCCAGACTTACTTTGCCCTTCCCCAGTTTCCTCCACAGCCAACAGGAGCTATTCTCCCTGTCAGCTGTTCGTCTTCCCCCTCGGATTCAGACTCCGACGGGGGCATGAGAGGTTATGACTTTAAAACACTATGAAAGAACGACTCCTGATTAGTACAAGGAACATCTGCATAGGACAAATTCCACAAAGTCAAGATATAGGCATGTGCAAATGAAGCCCTGTCCATCTTTACATACTGTATTTTTCAGAATATAAGACACACTTTCCCCCCTAAAAAAGGGGTGGAAATGTCTATGCGTCTTATACATCAAATATGGGCCCATTTTTGGCCTCCCAAAGCCTCTGCGCATCCCGTTTTTGCCCTTCGCGGCATCCAGAAGCACTCTGCAGGCCAAAAATGTTTTTGGCCTGCAGAGTGCTTCTGGATGCCAGGGAGGGCAAAAATAGGATGCAGAGGCCTCCGGAGGCCAAAATGGGCATGTTTTTGGCCTGGAGTGCTTCTGGATGCCGGGGAAGGCAAAAACAGGACACGTGGAGGCAAAAAACTATTTTTTTTCTTGTTTTCCTGCTCTAAACCAAGGTGCGTCTTATAGTCTGGTGCGTCTGATATATATAAGTTATATTCACTTTGTCAATACAAATTGTAACTTCAGGATAGTTACTACTACCATATCAAAGGGATATCTCTATTTTTAGAGAAATCCCTCCTCCCCATGGGCATTTAATAATTAAGGCAAATTCAAACCTCTTTGGCAGGTTAAGCAATCACTCATTTTCAAGTCCCTGAAAGATTTATCCATGACCTATTGTCTCTGTGGTGAATTTAAAGGCCACCAAAAGTACTAGAAGTTCAGAGATCCAACCTAGGAAGCGTAATTCCATTATAGAATCCCTGTCAGCTCCCTGAAACCTTTGAAACTGGTTTCGCTCTCAGAACTCTAGCACTAGCAACAAGGACAAAATGTTGTTGAGCTAGTGGAACTAATATCCAACCTGTTTTCAAATCTGAAGGAAACAACTTTCTCAATGATTTCAACATAAGAAAATATTCAACCAAACCAACAAATGGTTGCTGTATGCATGCCCTTTAAGGAGAAAATTCTGCAAGAAAGAGTTTCTTCCTCACTTCTGTGGTTTTGTATCTCAAGATGTGGAAGTTGTTTGACTTCCTCAACACTACTATTAAGGAAACCTGAACAGCTAGGCACTTTATTTTAATTTTTGTACTTCCTTCTTAGTTAATGCCTTTGTGCCTATGATTTATCAGAATACTGTAATATTTTATATTGGACAAATATTACAGATTTAACAAATTGTGTACCTAGAAATTATTTATATAAAATATAAATATATTATAAAATATAAATATTATATAAAATTATTTAAGGGGAACAAATATTGAACAGGTAGTAAAAACACACGTGTGTGTGTGGGGGGGGTGGGTTATCCACTATTAACCTTATCACATATACTTCAAAATAAATTACTGATCATTTGACTATTGTATTTAAAAATGTATATTTGATAAATCTGTCTGTTGCATAATCTTATTTTATAGATTTTTTTAAAAGTAATTTAGCATGATTGAAATAGATGAACATTGACAGAGTAAGCTGGGCATGAATGGGATCCCTAAGATTTCTAAATTACCTTTTGCTTCAAGAGTATACGACATATTTTTTCTTATTTGCATCAATGCGTATGAAACAGTTTTGATTTGATTAAATTATATTTTAATGTAATAGAACACTAGCCACATTTTAAAGAGTAATGACAACTTTTTTTCTGAAAACATAGTGTAGTACATTAAATTTATATAGTATACCTCGCCAACGATGTCAGTTTGAGAACAAGCATCACAATATATTTGAGATAGATTGGAATCACTGAATGAACCAGAACTGTGCTGAAGATCATGAAAAGATTCTGTAATGCAACAACTATTTCTGAATCCATCTGTCAGCTTGGCCAGACTCTTGAAAAAAAAGGAACATTAAGAACACAATTATATGAAAGAACTTTCTCATGGTTTAATAGTTTTTTTAAAAAATAGCAAAATAATATTGTTCACAAAACTTTTCTTAATTATGGAAATAATAGAGAACACAATATTTACAAAGAAGAAAGTTTAAAGAAATTTTAAATAGAATACAAACATTTTAATAAAGCTCCCAAGACTATAAATATGAATAGCTATTGACAGATATGAAATAATAATAATATGCAGTAAAAATAATATGCTAGACCCTCTATAAAGATTGCTTTTATTTCTTAATTTGAGGCAACTACCATCCAACAGGGATAGCCAGATGGTAGGCAGCTGTGTTCTACAGATCTCTTAAGCAATTCTCTAACATTCATCTGTTGTAAAAGCAAAAATTACCTTTTAAGAAAAAAATACACCCTTTCTTATAGCACAAACTTCAACGCTTGCATCTTTATATTGAGATCTTTGGTTTTAATCAGATTATTCCTCCAAAACCAAACTGAAAAAAGATTAATTTATAACTTTATAATTTAAAAACCTAGCTTCCTGATTTCTAACACTAAAATTTTTGTTTATTTTCAGTTCATGAAAATATTTGGTTTATAAACTGAATTCACATTGATTTGGATGGATTCTATTCTCCTATGGAAATTTTTTAAAAGTACTGTATTTTTTGGAGTATAAGACGCTCTGAAGTATAAGACACACCTAGCTTTTGGGAAGGAAAACAAGAAAAAAAATCTGCCTCTGCCTCCCAGCAATTTGCCTCCTTGAAGCAAACAGCTTGTTTCAGCTTCAGCACAGCCTGATTAGCAGAAGCAGCTGATTGTCGTTTGGATCAGCCTCCCAACAATCAGCTGTTTCAGGCTGCAGGGATCTCAATCACCTATTGCCACCTTTGCGTGCTCCATGTTTGGCCTCCGTGCGCCCCATTTTCTGCCCATTCCGATCCCCACTACCCAGAATCATCAGGAGGCCAATTCAAGTGGCAATCAGCTGCTTCTGCTAATCAGACTGTGCTGATGTTGAAACAGGCTGTTTGCTGCAAGGAGGAAATTGCTGGGAGGCAGAGGCTGAAGGGTGGGGACCAGCGGTGGGGCGGGGCTTCAGCAACATTCATTGTATAAGACGTACAGACATTTCCACCCACTTTTAAAATACGGTATGTTTTAACTGCATTTTAAAATCTGTTAGCAATGATTATCTGTCTAGAACACTAGTCACTTTAATGAAAATTAAAAATTAAAATATATACAATTAAAAAATGAACAAATGAACTTCCATGCTACAAAGACTGCAACAGTATAGGTAGTTTGACTTAGGACCATAATTGGGCCCTAAATTTCTGTTGCTAAGCAAGCAGTTGTTAAGTGAGTTTTGCTTTACTTTATGACCTTTTTGCCATAGTTAAGCGAATCACTGCAGTTGTCAAGTAAATCACTCAGTCATTAAGTGAATCTGGCTTCCCCCACTTATTTTTGTTGTTGGAGGCTGGCTGGGAAGGTTGCAAAGAGTGATCACATGATCTCCAGACAGTGCAACTGTGATAAATACATGCCAGGTGCCCGAATTTTGATCACATGACTGTGGGGATACTGCAATAGTTATAGATGTGAAAAACAGTCATGTCACCTTTTTCAGTGCTATTATAACTTCAGATAGTCACTAAACAAATGGTTGTAATTTGAGGACTACCTGTACCAATGAAGAGGAGTGCAGGGAGAATAAACTGTAGATGGAAAAGGAACAGTTCTCAAATTTATTAGAATTAAAATGAGGCAAACTTAGACTTTGGAGACGTGCTACAAGGTTTGAAATTCTGTCGTCTGCACATTATAGACATCAGAGGAAAAAAGCAAACATTTAAAAAATATTCTGTGTAGGATTTTTGCTTTCCTACTTAAACATTCTTGTATTATAGGAACACTGACTGTCACTCTATTTGCCATGTTTAAGACAGATGATTCATACTGCAAAGAATTTGAACCAACAAAGAAAACAAAACAGTTCTTTCTTGAACTGTTCTTTCTTGAAAGCTTGTAATATCCCTTTTCTATTATAGCTCCAAGAATACCTATATTGAAATGTTATTTTGATTTTTCAAAAAATAAAATTACTGTGCTAGTAATTTTTCTTATCTTAATCAACTATATATAAAAGATATGATTTATAAATTGTTACATTCAAATATGTTTATACATGATTATTGCCTTTCATTTTTTTACACCAAGCAAGCAAAAAGAAATAACAAATAAATTATCATTCACTTTACTAATACCCTTATTAGATTAAGTGATACATGGCCTCCATAAAATATAATTTATACTTAAATTTAAGATATGCATCTATTGAAATTCTGTGTTTAACTTTTGTATACAGCACAAAGATATAAGGGAGATGGGTGATTTAGAAATAGGAAATATAAATGATGCAAGCATAGACAACTTCTAAGTTCTTCTCATTACAAAAGAAAACCTGAATTGCTCCTTTGAACTTTACTAGTCAACAACAGCATTTTTGCATCAGTTTGACCATTTTAACTACCATACTATAATTTTAGATGTGACTAACACTTCTCTCTCATTTTATACTTTTCAGCAAAATAGCCTGAAATAACTATCATTAAAGATAGGGTTTTAGTTATAATGAATGCTGTCTATCTATTCCAAGACCATTATTAAAGCAGTATTTCTTTACTTCTTTTAACTTTACTTCTTAATTTCTTCTCATTTTTCATTTGTAAAAACTGACATTTTAAAATACTCTAATATAATTCTAAACCTTATATAACTAGGAGTATTTTGCTCTTATACTTTAAAATGCCAATACACATGATATAGTCATGGCAGGTAAAAAATATAAATAACAGTACAGTAATGGATGATGACTGAAGTGTTAATGGTCTATCTATACAGATACATGAACGTGACTCTTTAACTTAAAGAAAAATAGGTCATTTTCAAAGTTAGCTTGTTTTCAGCATTTATCTTACAATTATCATGAGGTCAACATTATCTTCAAAGAAAGATTTATGTGATTAAACATGTGTCTATTCCAGCAACACTATAAAATTATAGACCATAGCTCATAATTCCTTCATTTCAATCCAGTTCTATCATTAGATATTGGTAAATGATTTGACTGCCTTCCAGATGAGTTAAAGAAAATTGGTCTGGGGACTTCCGGTTTGGCGACGCTGGGTTGTGGACGGCCCTTTGGGATCGTCCGTCCTATGACTTCGTAAAGCCGAATAACAGCGTCTATCGGCTGTTTTCACGGCTTTTAATTCTATTCCTCGGGAATAGAGGAATAGGAGAATTGAGTGGGCTAGGGCAGGGCTCCCCGGACGCCCCTGATTTTGCTTTAGGGGCGTGAAGGGTGAGAGCCCCCCTTCTTATTGCCTGCTGGAATTCCGGGTCTGGGACGCTTCTGCTTCGGTGGAACAAAACCTAGCGACCACCTCTGCCTTCAATAGGAAGTTATTAAAATTACGGCAGCAGACGGAGTGAAATCAGGGCGACTTTGAACTGCAAGTATTTTTTTTACCTAGCCCCGAGGCAACATCGCTATG
>JANHFL010003029.1:31402-48015 GCA_032468155.1 Oxyrhabdium leporinum
TAAATAGAGCCTAAATGTAATTTCATATCTTAGAGTGTTCTCTGTATTTTGTAATACAGATACATAGGAAATCTCATGAGTTAACTATGGATATATTTCTATTAGGAAATTTTGTTGGATGAAAATTTCTTCATATATTTATAGTTGTAGTTTACTTAATAGTGTGTTCTGCAGATATGGAGAGAGTATAAAAGACTTACAGATGTAATAACCTCTACTGAGTAGCAGCCAAGGAGTACGTACAGTTTTGAGTTTTGAATCTGAGTTGCATCCGGTGATGTCATTCCTCTAGTGCAAAGCTTCTATAGTTTTATCTTTAGTCAACTGTGAGACCCAATATTTTGATAATTCTTGAGCCAATCATTTCACAGCACTGCAATATTTTGGTACAGAGTAAAATGGTAAAGAGTCATTCTAAGCCTACAAGCTGCTTTAAAGCATTAAACATAAAGTATTTGCTAACAGTAAGGATGCAGAGCCAATGTTTCATTATCTAGTTAACTCTAAAAGCTTCTCTCACTAGGAAGCAACTCTAAATTATACTTTTATGCATTCCTGCTTCTTGCCTTTCTTTATTGAACACAATAACCTATCCATATAATGCCACTTTGTTTTAGGAAAAGTCTTTAGACTTAAACTTAAGTCATGTCTGATCCTTTGCAACCCCATGAACCGTAACATGCCAGATTCTCCTTATTCTCCACTGTCTCCTGGAGTTTGTGCAAATTCATGCAAATTCATGTTCAACATCAAGGTCTAGGACTAGTTTGTTTTAAAAATAGCTTTGGTGGATTAAGACCAGATTGTTTTTATCCCAGCATTTTCTTTTCCACAATGACCTATTGGATATTCTGTGGTCCTTCTGAAGAGGAGGGGAAGGCATAACCCTTTCTTGCCTCAGTTCTCCTACAGATGGTACTGTATTGAAGCATGCTGCGTATGCTGAAAGTAATATGAGACTAATACTTTTAATAGAACTATCCTTCCTGAATTTATCCAGTTCCCTTTGAAAGTAATATAACCACACTTTGATTATATCATGCTTTTTCTCCAAAGTGAAAGAATATCAATTTTTAAAATCTATTTTAATTTTAATAAGAGGTGTTCAAGCTTCTGCTCAAACTTCTGGTTTCCCTAATCTGGATACTACTGCAGTTGTGTTGGGAGTGCCAAAGTGCTTCCAGGTTGAAAGGATTTGGCAATGACATCACTGTTGCCTGGGGATGCCCAGTTGTGGGCTCCTTTAATGTCCTCTTTATGGTGCCCACTGATATGGTACCCATCTGCAGTATATACTCACAGTTGCCTGCTTTGAAACTGCTGGGTCGGCAGGAGTTGGAGCAAATGATGGGAGTTCACCCCATCCTGCAGCAGTAACTGGGTCTTGAATACAAGCTTGCCAGTCGTCAGCCCAACGTTCTAAATACGTGAGCCACTGCACGCCTTAATCTGGATTACAATGTTGGCAGTTTATTTTCAGTCCTTTTTCTAATGATCTGAGGCATGGCATTTGCTTTTTCACAGCTATCACACAATGAATTGACATGTTCATAAATTGACTATCCACTGTGACCTGAATACCTTTTTCCTGGTTAGTTCCATGCTGCTCAGACCCCTTTGGTGGATGTATCTATGTATATAGTTATTTATTTAAAGTTTATGCTGCCAAATAATCATATACAATTAGAATATTAAAGAAGCAACAAAATAATGCTATAAAACTATAAATACCATCCTAAGCACTGATTGGAAACCAACTAATCAACCATCCAGTTCCAAATGCCCTGAGGTATAGTTCCATCCTTATTCAAGGCATTTCTGAAGGATGTCAAGGTAGGTATAACTGAAATCTCTGGTAGGAGGCTGTTTATAAGATGGAACAAAGTATAAATAAAGTGTCTGCGTGTCTGTGTGTATGTAGGGGAATTGCCACAATATTATAATTGCATCATATTATAATTACTTAAACTGAACTGAATTTACCAATTGATTGACTGGTCCTAACCCAAAGATGTAGCTTTGATGTGACATCTTTCTCCATGCTAGAGGCACATGTTTCACTTCCTTCTTTCCAGCTTTCTTTCCTTCTTGCATTCACTTTAATCTTTCCTTTGGTTGCTTATGGAGATTCTCAATCATCCAAGTCATGATTGTCTCAAAGGTGTTTTTCCAAAAGGCAATTGGACTTCCTTGTTTTATTTCTTTGAAAATGTTTCAGCCTCCCATCCAAGAAGCTTTTTCAATTCAGTTCAGGAAAGTTCAGTTGCCTTTTAGAAAAGCACTTTTGGTTGTTTCTCTGGTTCTTCCTTAGAGTGAGAGAAGGCAAGGCAACTTTTCCCAGCTCCACTAAACAAGAACAAATTAAAGGTGAACACAGGGGAGTCAAGAAGGGACCACCAAGGTGGAGTCACTCATTGACCAACAGAGATAGCCAATATTAGGGACTTTCACACAGGATTTCACTGATTGACAATGACAGCTGATTATGTGCCATCAAGTCATTGTCAACTCTTGGCAGCCATATAGATAGATATCAATGATAGCTACTGTTGTCTAACTTGGGCACAGGACAGCTAAATAATCAAAATTTGCTTATTTTAGCATAGATGCAATGTTGTTATTCAATAAATTAATGACAAATCTTTTACAGAATAAAAAGATATCTAGGGCAATTGCAAGTGAGTTATATTATTTAGTTGAGGTGAAAATATTCATGAGTTCTGGCATGTGGGTTTTTTTATTAGATTCACAGACGTTGCTAAGTCTTTAACTGTGCTTTACCAACCATAGTGGTTGTGTTCATATATATGTGAAGCAATCAAACAATATTGTGATTCAACACAATGGTAGCATTTAATCTTTGCTACTTTGATAATGCAATACTCCAAAATGAAGTGTGCACATTTTGCAGCTGCAGACATCCTACTAAGATATTCACATAGTAGACAAGCCCTTGTGTTGCAGCCATTCAGACTGCAGGTATCAGTAAAGGCAAGATAGAAGTCATAATGATGAATCAGTTGATAGCTGCAGCTCTAAGGATATATTTAATTTCTATATTTCTTTTATAAAGATTGCTTATTTTAATCACTGATAGAATGATAGAATTGCTAATTACAAATAGGGAAACAAAAGGGAAAAGATGGAAAAGGAAGGGAAAATACAATTTCGTTTTAAGTAATATTTTCATATTTTAGCTCTCAGGTTGAAAATCTCAATTTCTTTAATCATAGATCCTAAGTAAAGTGACTCCATAAATATCCTGGCCAATGCATCATGGTGGTGACTCACTTGAGGAAGCCACACTAGGTGCATTCTTATAAAGCAGTGTGATGTCAGGAGTATAACCTACCTACCGGTAGCCAAAGGTATGGTGTATAGTATCTACTTCTTGACGTTTGGCAGGCCAAGTTTAAAATGGGTTTCAAAAGTTTAAAGGGCTGAAGGAAGATGTAAACAGCATACACTTTTATGGAAAGGAAAGATTTCAACAAATATTTTTTCTTTTGGTTCCAATGGAAAATCCCATGTTTCATCAGTGCCTGTTGAAGGTAAGTCCCGAAACTATGTAAAATACTTTCTACTGACTAACAATAAATAAAATAAAATTACTCAATGCATTTAAGTAAAATGTTTATGAATAATTAATCAAAACAGAAAAAATAAAAATTCACTTATTTGTACAGGAGATTTTTACTTTCCTTGTTGAGTGGTTTCTCACTGATGATAACTGTTCCCCATAACTTTCAGGTACAAGAGCACTATTTCTCATATTTGCCAAAATTAAGCAGAATCAGAGATGAAACATAACAACCATTCTACTGAAGCAATCTTAACCTGCTCCTTGCATTTTTCTTCCACTCTTTCATACTTAATAGGAAAGGCAGTGAAATATAATTTCATTAATTAAAACAGCAGGCGAATTCTACAGAGCCATGCTTTTAACTTTAATTACCTAATCTGGAAATTGACCAATACTTGGGATTTCAACCCTTGTTTAGAATTTTGCAATAATCACATAATTATTGGACATTTATCTACAAAATCTGAAAAATGGCAATGAAGATGCTGTACTAGTAGAGTACACTGGAGTCAGTTGTGAGAAAAAGTTATTACTTGAATGGGACAGCATCAGAAAATAACAGCTACAGAATAAACTGGGGAGTAAAACATGAATGTTGAAAGAAGGCAATGATTATTAGCTACAGCCATACCGATTCCAAAATTACTACATGGATGTGTCCATGAAATTATTCAGAGTTGAGCTTCATCTTGTTTACAATTAAAATAGCTTTATGGATATTATGATATATTGGTAATATGATTTGTGAGTGGTGAGAATGTTAAGCTTATCAGAGGACTGGAAGATCAGTCCCAAATTTATATGCATGTGATCAGTGGTGAAATCTAAATTTTTTCAACACCGGTTCTATGGGCGTGGCTTGGTGGGGTCATGTGACTGAGTTGGCATGGCCAACTCAATGTCATGGCAAGGTGGGGCGGTGACACCTTGCTGTGAGTGATGTTGAGTTAGTCACGCCCACCTAGTCACATAACTGATGCTGTAGAGACGGCAATGCTGACTGCCTGCCGAATGCAGGCAAAAGGTTAGTTGGAAAAAAAGAGAAGGCAAAGAGGTGGCAGCTGGAGGCCTCTGGCGCTGCTTTTTGCCGGCACGAAGAGCCTGCAGCTGCCGTCACTTTGCCAACCGGAACGGAGCCGGGAGTGGAGGCTGGAGGCTTCTCATGCCGGGAAAGAGGTGGTGGTTGGAGGCTTCTGGCACTGCTTTTTGCCAGAGCGAAGGGCCTGCAACTACCATCTCTTTGCCGGCCAGAACCGAGCTGGGAGCAGCTGCAGCCTGTCCCTTTATGATTCCCCCCCGCAGCGGCAGCGGCAGCTGAAGGCAGGCAAGCACTGGGGACAGGCAGGTGCTGCTTAGGTGCCACGGAGCTCACCTTTGGGCTCAGCAGGGTAGACCGCTGTGCTGCAAAGGAGAGGCCAGCACGAGGGAACTACGAGGAGCATGGGAAAAGGAAAAGTTCTGGGGACCGTGGGGGGACGCAGCTAGCTAGGCCGCATGGGGACGCAGCACCAGGTGGGAAGCGAAGCAAGCGGCAGTGGAAGGAAAGCTCTGGGGACCGTAGGGGAGGGTGTAGCTAGCTAGGCTCTGCGGGGATGCAGCACCGGGTGGGAAGAGAAGTAAGCGGCAGCAGCAGCAGGCAAGCTCAAGGGGCCAGGGGGGCGCAACTAGCTACACCGCGCGGGGACACAGTGCCGGTGGAAAGCGAAACAAGTGGCAGACAAGCTCGGGAGACCATGGGGGGGGCAGCTAGCTAGGCCCCACGGGGACGCAGCACCGGGTGGGAAGCGAAGCAAGTGGCAACAGCAGGCAAGCTCCGGGGACCGTGGGGGGACGCAGCTAGCTAGGCTGCGTGGGGACACAGTGCCAGGTGGGAAGCGAATCAAGCAGCGGCAGTGGCAGGGAAGCTCCGGGGACCGTAGGGGAGGGCATAGCTAGCTAGGCCGCACGGGGACGCAGCGCTGGTGGGAAGTGAAGCAAGCAGCAGGAAAGCTCGGGGGACCATAGGGGGGCGCAGCTAGCTAGGTCACACGGGGACACGGTGCCGGTGGGAAGCGAAGCAATCGGCGGCAGCGGCTTACTTACCCAGACAGGCAGGCAGATCAGGAGCAGTTGTGGCACAGGCACGTCCTCGTGGGAAGGCAGGCAGAGACACTGTGGTGAATAATTGCTTGGGAAACTTATATAGGCTGCTAAGCCTATGCTGGTGTGGGGAGGTGAGATGAACAGTGATTGGGCGGTCAGGGACAAGCGGCGAGTGGGCAGGTGGGGCAGGTGGAGCAGTTGGTGGGGCGAGTGGTGAGCAGGCGGGCAAGGGCGGGGCCAGCCAGAGGTGATATTTGCCGTTTCTCTGAACCAATCAAAAGTTTCCCTACGTGCGAACCGGCTAGATTTCACCTCTGATTGCAGTATACTACATTGGCCTCTGAGAACACACTTTATAGGTAGTCCTTGACTTATGACTATAATTGGGACCGGAAACTTGATCATAAGTCATAGTGGTTTTAAGTTGAGGCACCCACATAGCTGGATTTTTTTTTACCCTTTTTGCATCAATTGTTAGGTGAATCACACAGTCATTATATGAATCCTTTCTACCAAAACTGACAAAAAAATGTTGCAAATCACTAACACATCAACATGGGACAATGCAACCGGTCATAAATGCAAGCCAGTTGCTAACGACCCAGAATCTGGTGATGTAACCCAGGGAGGGACAAAATATTTTACCATAGCCAGAAATACTTTAACTGCCATCATAACTTCAAATATCATTAAACAACTGATCGTAAGTCAATTTATTTAAATTGTCCTTTTCTTCTGAAATCATAGCAAGAAACTAATAAAGGATACTTCCATATCAAGGTTTCAGTATATAATGTCCTTTCATAATTCCTCCCAGATTTCCCATTGCTTCATCTACTATGATTTCTCAAGAGAAAAGAACATTTTTGAAGGGTAGAGGTGTTTGGCACTGGCAAACTTGGGTTGGTGGCACTTGAAGTAGATGGCATGTACTCATCCCAAATCTGCAGCATTCCTTTGCTCAACAGCCAACATGACCAATGGCAAAGCATTATGGAAACTATTGTTCAAAATAACTGGGGGGCACTAAATCACTTATCCATGAATTATAGTATGATTGGCATTTTAAGATGACTTGATCAGATCTTGGGTACTGTTTAGATTTAATGAAGCTTCACATCTCTTGTTGTTTCTATAATCCCTGCAGACTGGGGAAAAATTATATGTTCATAATGTATAAAACTGATTTCATTTACCCTATAGATAAATTCCAGAACTCCCCTACACAGATTTTACATTTTATCACAAACTTTCATTACCCTTTCAATATGAATTGTATGCATAATTGTGGCAGTAAGGCTTTATTTCTTGCTGCTAAAGCAACTGAGTAAAATATAAATGATTATTGCAGGGCTGCTGACACAGTGACACACACACTGTGCTTCTGCTCTATGTTTAAATGTTGAATTGCCTTGTGTTTGAACTTTCAAGCTGTGAGGTAAAAATGTTTCTTACTGCTTTGCCATTTCCCAAAGAGATGGAGTCCTGCCTGATATTAAGTACATAACAGATAATGCAGAGTAATCTATCTATCAATCAATTTATTTATGTTTTAACCACAGGTCACAATGAATAAGATAGGACATGCACAAAAGTGATCAAACATTAATTAAATACATTAAAATGGACAAAAATCAGTGAAAATATTTAAATAGTGCTACAACAACAAATAAAATATTAGAAAACATTATGAGCTTGTCATAAAATAGTCTCTCTGTTTAGCAGCAGCTCGTGCAAAGCTTGCTAATTTCCATAGCATTCTCTCCTTGTCTAAAGTCATTAGATATTCCATTTTACATGAAACAGGCCAAAATGATTTTCTTATCAGAGGGGCGCCAGAATTTTTCTACGTGCTAAAGCAGAAATAAGGCAGTACAATAAATGAAAGGTAAAATTATCTATAATTTCGTTAGAACCAGGGCAGAAGGACGTATTATACGGGATATTGAGAAATTGGCCCTCTCTAGTTGATGATGCCATTTGCTAAAGCCATGGTAAGAGCCTCAAAAAGGGATGGTACTGTAACATATCTAAGCGTTCACATTCGATTTTGGCTTTATTAAGTGTGTTCAAAGAGGCAATTTTATCCTTGTGATAGATACTGCAGAATATTATAAACAAGGCTTTGGTGAAATGAGCCTGGCCACATAAAGCATAGTGATGACCCTTATCCCCAACAGATGATGGCCACATACAAGAGCTGACACCCCAAAGCAACAAAATATCTTCTGAGCTCCTGATGAACTCTATATTTTGTTCATGGCTGAATTACATTCCTTTCTTAATAACTTTGTCTTTTGTCTAAGTAACGTCTATCTTCTATAAGAATGTGCTGTTCCATCAGATCTAAATATATACAGTATGTTCACATCTGTGAACTGGGGATGTGCTGGATGGTACTGGTAGTGCATAATATTCTGTATAACCTGACTTCTAATAGGATATTGGAACAACACCAATAGAAACAACACCACCCATAGAAAGCACAATCTTTTCACAATGCACATGAAAATCCTCAAACATGAATCCATATAATCATATCATCTTAAGATGCAAGGCCTATGAGTTCCAAAAGTAATTGCTGGTTCAATCAGCACAGTAATTTCAGTAAATCTAAAACTTCATGTAAGAAATTAACATCTTAATTTGTCGTCTTTTCCTCCATCCTGATTCACTATTTACATTCTTGATTTTCAGAGGTGTAGTCTTTGGTACATGGAGGTTCAAATTAGGCATTATAGCTAACAGTTAATAGGAAGATCTGTTACTATAGCTACCATAATTAATAAGATGAAGCAAGAAAGAGATATTTGTGCCTTCAAGTCAGTGTGGACTCCTGAACTAGTCCTTGCAGTTTTCTTGGCATGTGGTTTGCCACTGCTTGCTTTCTTGGGCAGACAAAGAGTGGCCCAAGGTTTGCCCAGTTGGCTTTGTGTCTAAGGTCAGGGGATGGAATCCAGAAAGCATACCATGGCACTCATCCTATAAAACAGATTGCCCCCTCCCCCAATATTGGGATGGTCTCAACCCTATTTGTAAGGCTCTTAAGACATGGCCCTTCCCTTGGCAATTGGGTCAAAGTATTGTGTAAACCCACAGGTTAGTTCTCTAGTTGCCAATTTGTTCTCTTGCTTTGATGCACATTAATTTTTGTATTGTTTTTAATTTGTTCTGAACTCCAATCATATGCACTGTGAGTTAGGAAATTATACAAGAAGAAAAAAGAATGAATGAATGAATGTCTTTTTATGATATCCTGTTTTGGGAGCTGTGGAATATCTGTTATTGTTATAATACTATATTATTCTTTTAAAAATGTAACTATTAAATATTTTTGATGATATGAAGTATCACTGGGAATAGAAAAATGCTTAATGATTCTTTTTATGTCAAGATGTGTCCATCCATAAACTATCCCCTTACTTTGATATTGAATTCTGAATATTTTTAAAACATGAAAATATAGTAAAAATTGGTATTTTTTTCTGACCTTATACTAATGGACATATTTTAAAACTAAGACAGGAGGGGAGAGTTAAAACTGATGCATAAGGAGATTTCAATCTGCACAAGAGGAGGGGAACTAATGGCCTTCAGTGGAAATGTCCACTCCATGCAACCTTAAAAATATTTTGGAGCTCAGAGCACAGAACAAGTAAGAATATATTTGTGAATGTCTTATTAAAATATTAAGTACCTTTACTGAAATTTGTTTAAAAAATTATTGAATTGAGGATAATTCATTTTAAGACCTTAGTCCGTAGATTTCTTATTCAAACAATCTCACAATTGCCACATATGATTTCAAGAATTACAAAAGATATTTCCATTATTATCTCTTATACAGACCTTCTTTTTGTTAATCAACCAGAAAAGGAAGAAAATACTAATAGTTCCAGATACAACAACATTTGAAGTCATGCAAGTAAGCAATCGGCAGAGGAAAAAATATTCAACAAGAAAAGGAAAATGGAATCTCAGCAGCCTGCTGAGATTTCATGGTCATGATGGACAGCTCCATACTATCTAAAGGTGGATTGAGAAAGAAAACATCTTCTGATTTATTTAGGGGCCTAGAATTAATCAGGATGTAAGATTTGGAACATCATTTGGATAAAATGGAGCTAAATTTACTTCACTTGAATATGTAAAAAATATGTTACTTTTAAGGCATATCAGAATCACTAAGGAGATTGTTAGCTCTCTTGGGTCTTATTAAAGGAATGGAGGAGTGGAATCCCTCCAACCAGATATCACTCACATCAACCTCCCTCCTCCCCACCCAGTCCCTGATATTATCTACAGCACAAAGCCTTGGAGACAGGAAGACTTCAGGTCAGTCTTCTAGCTACCAGTGAACAGGATTCAGCAAATGATGTCTACAACTACTACAAGATGTCTTCCCAAAGAGAATGAATAATAATGAAAGGCAACTGTTTGATTTGAGGGTTGATTTTGGCACAACTATGCAATCTTCAAGCAATTAAACAGTAGTTGGAATTTTTCATAATAGGATAATTTTCCATAGAAAAATATCATTTACATTTGTTAATATATGATTTATTTAACTTACAGGTATACGTAATCACATTAATTCATAACTGCAGACTGCAATGCATACTTTCTATGAGATTTAGATCTTAGATGCCAAAATATTTCTTCCCAAGATAAATAGCAAGCGAAGAGAATTAATCTTAAACATTGAATTATTTGTTTTTTTCCTATAAATCAAGTCAGTATCATTCTTTGTAGAAACTGATTTATTCTTGTAACTCAGTGATCTTACTTTTATAAAAATAGCCATGAACAAGCATAGACTCTTAAAATGTGCTTATTGATTATTTAGCATTCTTTCCCCAAAACAACATGAAGCAATGGACTTTTCACATAATGATGCCTGGATAAAAGTATTCCTGTCTCCCAAAATTTGCTTCACATGGTTAAACCAATAGAATAGAGATTACAGTTTGCCAGCAGAATAAAGAAGACAAATTGATTCATAGTTGTTGCTCGGTTTATAATTAAATTGCAGTTCTGCTACTTATCTTATTTATCTACTGTAGGTGAAGGCTATTTAGACACATCTGAGGAAAATTAATTAAAATACCTCTACAATTGTTTAAATACGGAAAACGTCTAAACTATAAACATAAAAACTAGTAGCAGCTCAGAGACTGCTTTGGTTAGACAAAATCTGTTTCTTAAGCCTGAAATTTCCAGTGGGTTCCCTCTTTTTTCCCTTTCTCTTCTTCTTCTTTTATATTGTGTAACAATTTAATGATGCATGCAAAAAGTAGTTATACATTGCCAAGGAGTTATATATTCAACTTCCCAGGAATAATAAGCTACTACCTAAGGATCTGAGGGTAGGTCAAGAAGCAATGGGTGGAAACTAATCAAGGAGAGAAGCAATTTAGAACTAAGGAGAAATTTCCTGACAGTTAGAACAATCAGTGGAACAACTTGCCTCCAGAGGTTGTGAATGCTCCAACACTGGAAGTTTTTTAAGAAGAGATTGGATAACCATTTGTCTGAAGTGGTGTAAGATTTCCTGCTTAAGCAGAGGGTTGACTAGAAGACCTCCAAGGTCCCTTCCAACTCTGTTATTCTATAAGATTTGCATCCCTAAATCAAGGCACACAATTTTATACTAAGGAGACATAGATTTTGCAGCAAAGAGGGAATTGTGCAACCTGGATACAGTGCTACCTGCGTCAACTAGCTCTAAAGAGAAGTGAAAAAAATGATGGGGAACCACAATAGAACAGTTGTGCTAGTCAAACTTGTAATTAGTCAGGTGACATTTTGTCTGGTATACTCATAAAGACCATATGTATGGGAAGCCCTATTTTTGGATGAATGAAATTTTAACATTGTCACATATAAATCAAGCTTTATTATATTTTCTGTGTCTCTGCATTTTCTATGCTTCATTTGATTAAGCAGCCATACTCTACCTTATCCGAACTTGCTGATAAATATTGGTTGTTATAAACCATTAATTGCAGATGGAAATGGAGAGGCAGAGATTATTGCTTGTATGCATTGTTGACAGAAATTAGTTTAAACCTTCCATTAATTTTAATAGCTTAAAAAAAAACCCCCTGAATCAATAGGTTTTTTATTAAGACCCACTGTAGATCACATGGAAAATTTAGCATCATCAAGGACTACCCAGAACAAATTTCTTGCACAAAATGGAGTAGGTATTTTTAAATGTTATTTGCAGTTATATGTACTAAAAGTTTGCACACTTGCCCTTGATGATTGAGCAAATAATCCAAGTCTTGAGTTTTTTGAGGTTTATTTATGCTATAACTGCAGAATGAAAAGGAAATACATTTTGGCTTTTGTCTCTGAGCTGAGCATTAAGAATAAGGGAAGGCTGCACTCTCTGTCATCCAGGTGGGACTTTGGACAGCTTGAGGCCATCAACCAAGGGGCTAGAAGTTTTATTTGCCCAAGCAGGAAGAATATTTACCTATTTTCTTCTTCTTTTCCCTTCCTTCTTCTCCTTTCCTTTTTCTAATGTTTCTTTAGCTTGTAAGCTTTCAAACAGTGTTCATATTCCAATAGTAGAGAATACATAGTATTGGGGCTTTGGTTTTCTTTGGGCTGAGATTTTTTTTACCTTTCTTTACCAGGCTAGGTAACATCCTATGATAACAATAATGTTTATAGAAATTACAGAAACAAGCAGAAAATTTCATCATTCATGTACTGAGTAACCTAGTCTGTTATGGGATCATCTGCATGAAAACAACCCAGTTCAAAGGACAACAAGAACCTAACACAAACCCTTTTTAAAAAACAGAATTCAAAGGGACAGCTAAAGATGCAAAAAAGGGGAAAAGTAAAAGAAAAATAGGAAAGAAAAAAAATACAAAGAAGTAACTTCTTCATTTTCTTCATACAGTAGTCTTACTTAATTCTTGAGAAGTCTGAAGTATTGTTATGAGAAGCAAGGGAATGCTTCTCTTTAAACATTATTGAAAGAAACTTCCCCTTTACTGCATGGAAACTTGATACCTCTGTATCCAACCCAACTGGAATTCAAAATCTATTAATAGATCAGAGTTCTAAATAAAATTTTATATGCAGATGGGTACAAATGGAAGCAGTTTGGGGAACCAGTTCTATGAACACAAATGTTTACATCCAAATTTGCTCACAATTGGAAAACCACATCAAAACATGAATAAAAGAAAATATTAATTACACACTAGTGCTGAAGCAATATACAAAAGGAGATAAAGATTATTCAGGAAACACACATACACACAAATGCATATTATTGCATATTGTAGGATGCATCTACATTAACAAAAGAACCACAGTTCAAATTAAACATTAAAATGGAATTTTCATTTGCACAGGTAGAATAAAGTGTGTCCTGAATTTCCTGCAAAGCATTTGATCTGAAATTTATATTTGGAAGAGAGATGACTGAGAAAGAGAAGTATCTTCTCTGACTGTATAAAACAAAAAGGGCCATTTCTCATATTCATGTGCAATTTTGTTTAACTGTATGCTAATTTTAAAAGGTTGCTGCCTGGTGAACTAAAAATAAACAAACCTGATAAAGCTGCAAAGAAAAAAAAAGTCTTTAGCAAATATGCAGTGACAAGTCATAGGCAGTTGGAAGAAAAATGCTGCTGTGGCAGTGATTCAGCCTCTTAGGTTAATAAAAATGGAAAATATCCCAAAGTTATATGACTTATGGACCTCTAGTTTTGCAATAAGTTGAAAAAAATCACTCTATGCATTTCTGTCTTGTGGGCACAGACTTTTCCCATCCTTTTTTCTTTTAGTGTATCATCACAAGTTGCATTGTTCAAAATGAGCTGCAGCTCTGTCCCTGATCACTTTGTGAAAGGCAAGGCTGAGCAAGGTCATCCATGGGGGAGGCTCAAAGTGTGAGATAAGCATATAAATTTAGTAAGTAAATAAATAAATGGGAGAGGTGGGGTTAAAATACTCAGGATGGTAGCCATGAATATGTGATCAAAACTCAGGGTGGTAGTCATGAATATATGATCAAAGCTTTGTCAGCTTTTTAATGTATTTCACAATATAGACTCCTGCTGTTGCCTAAGGCTGAGAAAGAACCTAGTCTAAAGCCAGGGCAGATGTTGAGAGTCAGTATAGCAAAGATTCAATGAGATGGATCTTTCTTCTGACTTGATGTAACCTTTTGTTAAAGGAGGCAACCTGATATCATCCAGATGTTGTTGGAGTATGCTTTCCACAAATTCCTGCCCAGGATTGGGACTGATGGGAGTTATTGGAAAATATCTGGTTGCCTACTTCTGCTATGTGAATAGACTGTTGTTATCCTTCTTATTTATTCTCTATCTCTATCACCCTGTGGTTTCAGTGTTCTTCTTTTCACTCCTCAGTCTTTGACTTCAGAACTCTCAATGCATTCTCATCTATTAAATCTCTTCCTGCTCATTTTCTCTTCTCCATCAGCTTATCTGCTCTTCCTGTCCTTTAATACATATTTTCCTTCCTTCCTTTCCTGCCTTTTCTTTGTTAAAGTCAACAGTTACAAGCCAGACACATGTTGACCAGGCTCATATTTAATGCTAAGCCATAGTTTGCTTAGCCATAGTTAATTAAATACTCCATAATTGGAGGAGTTCCTGCAAAGAATGAGCCAAAGCCAAACAAATGACATCATGACTGATGTCAGAGTAGTAGCATCTCTAATAAGAATAAATGTGTATTATTAATTTTTCTCCCAATATAGTTTTTTTTAAATTAATGTGTTGAATCTTGATTTTCAACATAATTGTTCTTTAGCAATATTTTATTCATGCAACTGCTTTTATTGATTTATTGTTTCATTTAAGGCTTCATTAAACTTGTCTGTTTTTAACTTTCATTTTATTGTTATTCTTTTAGAATTTTGACTGATTTAATTTTCCTTGGAAAAACCTGATTTATTATAAAATAATAATAAAAAATACATAGAATGGGTCATCTTCAGAAAAAGTTGACATAACCATGCCTTCATTTCAACCAGCACCATAAAAAGCCAGAATGGTTCAATGGTTGCCACAAGGAACTGTGGGAAATGCAATGCTGCATTGAGAATTAGCACTTTCATGTTTGAGATGTCCTTGTGTCCAAGGTAAAGAATGTAAAAAAAGGGGCAGGGCTTTGATCTGCAATCTTTGTTTGTTAAAAACCTCATATGGATGCCCCAATACCTTTTTGCATCATATTGCATTGTAGTTACCTGCCTTCTGTATCCTCTGAGCATGCTCTATTTTTATTCAGCTACTTTGAAATTTTTAGTTTATTTTAGGAGCATTTTGGAAAATGTATAGCATACCAACACCAACTGTCTATAAAATGTGCAATCCATAAACCCTGTTGTTCCCTCCCTATTGGGGTGGATGGCACAATTTGACTCTACAAAGATCCAGATTTGGCAAATATCGTATAGAATACAGAAGTGAAATCTGAAGCTTATTATTTCCCAGGAATGCAGAGACCTTTATATACTGTTTTCTCCCACCAAAGATCACTGTCTCCTGCATGCCCCTGAGTTTTCGCTGGCATTTATTCTAAACAAAACTTTTCCCAAGTTTCATCGACATACCGTATTTTTCGGAGTATAAGACACTCCGAAGTATAAGACGCACCTTAGTTTTTTGGGAGGAAAACAACAACAACAAAAATTCTGCCTCTGCCTACCAGCATCCATCGGTATTCATCTGGCTAGTGTCCTTGCAGCAAATAGCAAACAGCCTGGTCATGTTCAGCATGTTATTGCAACCTGATTCAGCACAAGCAGCCACCAGGCCCCCAGCCCCCACTCTTTGGCCATTTTTGGCCTCCGCGGGTCACATTTTAAACCTGTTCCAGGCTGCAGTGATTGCCACAGACCATCGCTGCCTTCGTGCCTTGCGTTTTTGGCCTCTGTGCCTCGCGTTTTCAGCCTCTGAATGCTCCATTTCAGCCCCCTTCAAGGCTGCGGGGATCGCCACAGCACATTGCTGCCAATCTCTGTCTCCATTCATTGTGTTTTTAGCCTCCATGCATCACATTTTCAGCCTCCGCATGCCCCGTTTCTGGCCTCCGTGTGTCATGTTTTTGGACAGTTTCAGGCAGCAGGGATTGCCACTGATCCCTGCCTGGAACCACCCGAAAATGCAACACATGGAGGCCAAAAACATGATGTGCGGAGGCAGCGATCGGCTGCAATGTGCTGTGGTGATCCCCACAGCCTTGAAGTGGGCTGAAATGGAATGTTTGGAAGCTGAGAACACAAGGCACGAAGGCCAAAAATGTGAGGCATGAAGACAGCGATGGTCTGTGGCAATCCCTGCAGCCTGGAACAGGTCTAAAATGTGACCTGCAGAGACCGAAAATGGCCAAAGGGTGGGGGCCAGTGGTGGGCAGGGCTACATTTGATGTATAAGATGCACCCAAATTTTTACTCTCTTTTAGGGGGCAAAAAAGTGTATCTTATACTCTGAAAAATACGTTATGTCTTAAATGTGTTCCCCAAGAGGGCATAGAATAACTTGTGGATGAATATACATGGATACCTTTTTGCACTTTTTTTTTAAGGGTCAAGAAAAAGAGAAAATCTCTCTTACTCAAGCTATGGTCCCATTCCAAGCAGTTGCTTTTGATACAAGGATGCAGAATGTAGAGTGTCATGTCCTTGCTTCTTCTAGATCTCAGGATGGGTCCAGAAGTATATATGGTAAAAGCAGAACCCTCAAATACACTCAGAAACTTTTATTACTGGCGAGGCAAATATAACCAAAAGTTTTCCTCAAAGGATATAGGACAGAAATCTATTAAAAATTTAAAATTCCATTTGGAATTTATTGGATAGCTAACATTGGGAAGGTCAAGCCTAGGTGGCGCAGTGGTTAGAGTGTTGAACTGCAGGCCACTTCTGCTGATTCAATCTAGCGGTTCAAAT
>JANHFL010003029.1:56029-68393 GCA_032468155.1 Oxyrhabdium leporinum
CTTTTTTTGGCATTACAAATCATAGTCAACATTCTTAGAAAAGTAAAAAATACATTGAAAATCAAAGAGTTATTGGGAGTACAACTGAAAAAAAGTTCAGGGGTAAAAATAAATACATATTTGGGCTTTTGGTCTTCCATAGTTTAAATGAATGAATACTCTAAAATGAAAAATAAATGTATGCACGCTGCACATGATAGAGCATGTTTTTCTCAATCTCAGGAACTTTAAGATATTTTTCATCCCATATAATATTTCCAGTGACTGGCAAATTCCATGACTTCTCTTGCCCCAATAAAATTCCCATGGAAGATTGCAGGATCTCAGATCAGGAAACAGAGCCAGTCAAGGAATCTGGAAAATGATGTAGAAAAAGAAAAAAGAGAAGAGAAAAGAAATAGTACTTAGTGTAATAAGGTAAACTCAAAAATGCTAAAATAATGTTAAAGCACATTATAAATGAAGAAAGAAAGAAATTTTATGGAGGAAGAAAATATTTGGAGAACTGGAAAAAAGATTTTAAAACAATATTACTGCAATGCATATTTGGGCTTGCATTTGGTCTCCTAAATACACTTGGAAATCATTTCAGTTTCCAGTTCATAATTGCTAGTTTAGATGTCATCTAAATTAGGCCATTATACTTGATTGATCCAAATAAGAAAGTCATTTAGGAATGGACTGAAGGAATCATAGGCCACCATCATTGGAGAACTCAAGAATATATGATCATATAAAATGTGACATCCTAAATTAAGCATGCTTAATATATGTAATTTGTCTGTAATGTTCTTGAGCACTGCAATGTAGCAATATGTGACATTTTTTCTCTCGAGATGATGCATACGTGTATGGAAAATATTCTGAAATATTGAACTTTGAAGTTCTCAGAGGGATGCAGATGGATAATCTAATAGAATTTGGGTATTTTGATTTCGAAAAATCTTTTGACAAATCCCATATTTGAACAAACATTTTACAGGGTAAAATGACCCATTTAAAATGTTGGAAAATTACTCCAGGCAATTTCCAATTTAGCTAGCACCTGGTATGTTCCTCATCAGTCCTTATAAGATCCAGATCAGAGAATGCCTACATATCATTCAGTACATCTAGCAATACAGCTTTATTTATTGAAGATCTGTAAACATTAAAAAGATTAAATGGGAAAAATAGAGTAAAAGTCAGGCAATAATTTATATTATCTATGTAATTATATCTATTGATGCCTACAGAGACCAAAATTCCAGAGCCAGTGGAAACAATCCTGTGGTAACTAGCATGGGATTGTCCCTTGATTATTTCCATTTTTATACTTTTATACACATAACAAGAACAGATTAAAGAATCACCTAGTAAGACACCAGGTGTTTCTCTCCTATTCTGTGTAATGAAAGAAACAACCAGTGGATAGGAATTAATCATCCAACATAGATATCAGAGTGTTAACATACAATGCTCACAAAGGATCTATGTAGAAGAAGGATCTCTGATTCATGATCTGGGGTTAAGAATGTAAATATTCAGGATTTTCTATTATTATTATTAATTTTACTATTGTGAGCCACCCAGAATCAACAGAGTTGGCTGGCTTTATAAATTTGAAAAATTAATAAAAACGGTGGCTTTGACACCTACATGTTTGGTCAATAAAACAAATAGAGTTGCAAAAGACACCTGGAGGATCTATTCAACTGAGTGCATATATACTAAACTGCCATATGCAATTCACAATGCGAAGACTGTGTAAAACGTTTAAAAGATGGCTTCAAAATATGTTAGTTGTAAAGCAGTTGCATTCTTTGTAAGATTCACACAGCCACTTCAAAAGGGATCTCCAGTTGAGGGTGTACAAGTGTGTTTGTGTATGTGCATGTATGCCTGCAGAGACAACTCTTCAGTAAGGTGAGTTGGCTATGTAAGTGCACATATGTGGAGATTGCTGAGACAAATTTTGAAGCAGCAGGTTTCAATGGCCTCTTTCAAATGGTCTGCACACACACACACACACACACACATCCCAGGAGAACATCCTGGGAAATAAAATTGACATAGCAGGAAAGAAGCTTTGGTATGCTGACTCGGTGAAATGCAGCAACAGAAATGTTGAATTCTATGTTAGACCTTTAGGGACATAATATAAAATAAAACCTTATGCAAATGGAATACTGTGCGTAGTTTGTTTCCTGAACCTGAAGATACCAGAGTATTAAAAGAGGAACTCCAAATTATTAGGGGACTACAGTACCCGCTTCACAAAGAATGGCTATGATGTCCTTTTTAGTAATATTTTTAAAGAAAAGAGTCAGAGAACATAAAAGGGAAATATAAAAATATATGCAGTGTGGGTGAAATCTCTTGAGATTTTTTCTCTCCCTTTCTCACAAAAGTGAACTTCTCTTCATGAAACCATGAAGTAATTCATTGTAGCTGACGGATGATAAATTCAGAACAGAGAAAATGCAGTACTTCTTCAAAGTACACATAATGAAACTATGTAATGCATCATCTTATTGCATACGATATCAGTGGAGATGAAATGCTAAAGGGAAGAGAATATTTGTAGCTCAGAGTTGAGCTGTAGGGGCCTTGAAAGTCTTTGAGCTTGGTTGTTTTTCTGCAGATGTTTTATTAATAAACCAGCTAACATCATCAGACGATGGGTCATGAAATGTCTGCAAGAAAATAGTCAAGCTCAGAGGCCTCCAAGAAACCTACAGAAATGCTATGCATTGAAAAGAGAAATATAATGATATTTGGGCAACTTTCATTCACAAACGAAACAACATTTTGGCACACTTGCCTCTCTAAAACAAACTGCTATGAAAAGTTCTACATCAGATGTCTACAAATGGGTTCATTTTATATCTATATCAATTGATTTTCAATGTTCATGTCTGAACACACATCATTATTGTTAGTTTCGTAAAAATTTGGAGCCATTAGGGGAAAAAAAGCCTTCTAATCCATTAAAGCTAGATGAAAGGGTTACCACATTGTAACTGTCAAGAAAATCACCTAGTGTTTGCATTTGAAAACAGAAACAATATTTTCTCCTTTGCCGAGAGGCGAAGTTCTAGTGAAGTTAGAAAGAGCCTAACCCCCTGACCTGCTGAAGAAAAACAAAATCAGAGAACCAGAGCCCTGGAGTTAGAAAGAAAGTGGATACTTGGGTAAATAAAGAGAGAGGTAAAGGGTGCAACGGTTCAAAGAACCACTAAAGATAATTATGATGTTTAGGCATCTATGCCCTTCAGGTGTATGGTGACAGTTGTAATCCAATACACCGTACCTGAGCAAGAGGTATACATTGAGCAAGAGCACTTAAAAAAATATCCCCTTTCTTTACTATGCCAGAAATCACACAACATGGCAAAACTACTGTGTTGTATGCTGGAGTTGTCTCATGTATAATTTGTTCAAATAAAGTAATAAACATAGAGGTGTAAAAACCTATATTTTGAACTCTCTTGTACAGATTTTCTAAAAACCTAATAAAATGTGCTTTCAGGTTTCTTTTCTTCCCTGATTAATTCTTCAAAGATGGCATTTCAAGGTGACTTTTACACACATACACACACATCTCACACAAAATGTTCTTTGTGTTTTTAAGAACTGGTAATCTATGAATTAAAACCCAGAGGTTGATCAATTTCCTTCTTTTCCTACCCAACAGGGATTCAATTCTACCATTCATCTACATTTTCTGCTGTGAAATGAAGAGTTTAAAAATAAGCCTTTCTGAAATATTAATTTGCTCAGTAAGGGGGACCTTGATACATTGATGTACAGTGCTGAATAATCTTGGTGTTATTAATATAAGCATATTAATACTTTAACACTTTCCTGGTTTTATATCCTCGTATCAGGACTGTAGTTTAATAGTTAGAAACTGGATCTTCACAATAAGGTCTAGGTTAATAATGTAGCAATCATTATATTTCTCAATACAAAACTTGAATATTGTCTTAGGTTCCTGAAGAAAAAGATGAATGGATGGATGGATGGATGGATGGATGGATGGATGGAGAATGAAATTATAATCTGATACAAATGAAGGCTGTGGAAAGCTGCATCATTGAATTTACACATTATGCCAAAGAAATAGCTACAGAAAACTTGTCCTGTGCAAAACTTAATACATGTGCAATATAATGAGCATATAAATTCACTCAATTGGAAATAAATGGGAGGAAACTACTTTATGCCACAGTTAGGGTTGGTTTGGGACAGCCTGTTCCTTGACCTTTACTCCCAGCTGTTCTTTATTTCTGGCCCTTTGTAACATTGAAGGAATGAAGGAAACAAGGAGGCTTTGAATTTCTTCACAGAAGGATGATTCAACGTCACAGGTTTGATGGAGCTGTCCTTTCAACCTCCAAGGGGGAAATCCTGAAAATTACAAACTGTTAAGCAGAACAGTAATAATAAATATTTAAAGCACATTTACCACAAGTTAGATGTAGCAGCCAAAACAAGAACACAAACATCTGAACTGTCAATAAATAAAATTTAGAAACAAGGAAAGCACTTTGAAGCAATTTTAAATTTATGTGAATTTTAAATAATGCACATAATAGTTAAAAGGGTATTAACAGACCTTTTAATTAAACTTGTTCCATGGAACTGCTAGTACTAATAATATTTAAAATGGCAAAGATGAGATTAACCATTTTGGAATTACTTGCAAATTCCTTGCTTAATGCTACATTGATTTATATATTATTTTACAATTATTTACATATCAAGTCAAGTAAATATATGTGGTTTATAATAGTATATGAAAAACTGCTAAATCCAAATACAAACATACATATACAATATATTTACGTGCATCTTGCTGTCATCCAAACTCTCCAAAAGCTTTTCATAACTACAGAAGGAAGAAAGGGAGTGGGTGAGGTAAGGGGAAGAAGAACCTGATATGTCGATTATTTCTTTTAAATAATTATTTCTTTTTCCAAATATCAAGCCTGTTCTTTGTAATGCAAATAGCTACAACAAATGATAATGGAAGTGGAAAAGACATTATCAGCACTGAATCTTTAGAGAATATCCCTAGAAGAATTACACCGCCAATTACTGTGTACTCATTGCTATCAATTATCACTGGACTTAAAATGGATCGTGAGTGATGTCCCAATTAAATTACTTCTCTGATGAGCCACACTGTAATTAAGCAGTGTGTGTTTCGTAGTACTTGAAAAATTGCAGCATTTACACAAAAATCTACTACAAATAGAGGAGCTGACATGTCCCTATTTAGGAGCCATTGCAGCTGAAATCAAAACAGTCCGTTAGTAGCAATTTGTACCCAATTATAAAATTTAATTACCTAGTTAGTGATAGAAAGGATGATACAGGAACTTTATATGTTATATGGGCCGTTAGTTGCCATTGGTCAGGATGGAAAGGGCAGAGATACCTATTAATTCCATGCTCTTAGGCATAACACAGTACAGTTGACGGAGAAAGAGATAATGATGAAAATGGGACAATTAACAAGTCATAGTTCAGAAGCTAATTGACAGAAACAATAATTTTAAACAGCTTGTATGGTTCTGCATTTGAATGTGCAGCTCTTCCCCCATTTCTACTATCACCTTATGCCCATGCTTTCTCCATCAAAATTATGTTTAGCAGGCTTCTGCAAATAGTCCAGCTTCTTAGAAAAATCTTGCAAAATTGTCAAGAACTTAACCCAATCCTGCCATATCAAAGCTTCTGTAGCTCATATCAAATTTGCCCATGTAGCCAGTTCTGTTCCTATGACTGATTGATGCTGTGTATATGGAGGGGATCTTCCAATTCCCAAAGTATGACACTACAAGTAATCTCGAGAGATGGTTGTCTTGCCTTCTCTGGAGTCATTCACATGCAGGCTGGTCAGCATCTTGCATTGCCATAAAGTTCTATGGGCTGGATCCAGAGTAAGACAAGCCGTGGGAGGCCATTAGAAACAAGCAGGCTCAATTAGTCATGACTATTTAACATAATTAATTTCATTTAATGTACTTTAATTGTGATTCAGGACATGAAAATGTGATCGTTAAGAAAGTCTGAATGAAATAATGGAATGTAGGACAAGAAAGGAGAAAAGGGATGGCAAAATATAGTTGACAAATGGAAGAAAATATCCCATACAACTCCCACTCTGAATAATGCTATGTGGTTTAAGTCAAGACACAATAAAATCTATATTTAGAAGCATTTAAGATTGTAGAAAGTTTTTCCCCCCATTTCCATTAGTATTAATAATACTGAAGAAAGGATACATTATGATGGTATCACAACTAGGGAGAAAGGGAACTATTGATCCAGAAATGTCTTAACCTTCTTCTAATGGGAACTTCAAAATGGGATAATGCCTCAATGCAAAAAAACATGGTCCCATCATTGATAAAAAGCTATGTAATATGTAAAGTTCTTCTCTAGATCTGTAATAAGAAATCCCGAACCATGAAGCTGGTCTGCTTTCCTATAAATATTGTGCCCTGTTCTGAGCACCCCATTCTAGGTAGGACATTGGCAAGTTAAGGGAAAGAACAAATTATAAGATATCAAAAAAGAAAAACAATGAGGAATGTTTAGAGGTCCTGGGTGTGCTTAGCTAGAGAATGCACACTGTATACTGTACACTCTACATTGAGTATTTATGCACCAGAGACAAATTCTTTGTATGTCCACATTTGGCCAATAAAGAATACTCTGTTCCGTTCCGTTCCGTTCCATTCCATTCCATTCTATTCCATTCCAATCCATTCCATTCCATTCCATTCCATTCCATTCTATTCTGTTCTAGTCTCCTAGGTGTTTTAAGAACACTGAGATGTTTGGGGGTAATCCACATTCCTTCTCAGGATGCATGGCCTTGAGTGCTGGCACAAACTGATTCTGAGCTTCTCTGTTCTTTGTCAAGGTGCCATCCCCCATCCCTATTTCCCATCACATACACATACATGTTTATTGAACATTTGTTCTCACCCCCATGCCCCCTCCCCCCTAACCTTTGATGATAGGAACCCAGCGAAGCACCAAGCTGAAGATGGCAGACCTGACAGTTGTGTTCTTAAGCAACTGCATGGATTCTTAAGTGAATGGAATGAAAGAGTTTCCTGCCAAAGGAGGACAGGCACTTCACCTCCATGCATGGAAGGAGCTCCTAAACCTGGGTGCAGAATCAGACCTTGGATCTTCTGCATCCAAGCTTAGTGTTACCATCTGCTTCCAGAGTTCCTTTGCCCTCTGTGCACAAACGAGAACTCCTGCATTGGGATCTTTGGGATCCCAGCTTCATTTTTCTAGCCTGTGCAGGAATTCCCTTCCATACACAGAAAGACCCAGTGACATGTCTTCTTGCAGACAGCCTTGACCAGCTAGTAAGGGCATGGGTCTAACAGAAAAGTGGCCAAACTAACAGCTACAAAACCCTGTCCACTTTCTCACGTTTAATGGGCTCGAACTCCTCCCAGATACAAGACTCAGCCCCCATAACCTCCACTGGTCCTGCATCAAGGCCGGTCTTCTATGCAGAGTGAATCCAAATGACTTTAACTGACAGATGCCAATAGCCTTGTTGGTGGTCTTGAAGGCACACCATTGCATGAATCTGGTTGTAATTCACCATTTGTGACTAGATAAAATACCCACCCAATCTATCCAAGTTGTGCTTAGTACCCCATGAGCTTTACATCGAAAGGCAACTGGCAAGGCTTCATGACATGACTAACTTCTCCTCCACTGACCAGTGGGAATTGCAGATGTGGCTTGGTCCCCGTAGTCAATTAAGACTCATAAGATGAGCACTGAACTGCCTGTCTCTGGCACTAAGTTGAATCATGGACTGGCTTCCTTTTTCAATTGCTTTTTCTTTTCCTCCTGGATGTCAGAGTAAGTAAAACAGGTCAGCTGAATGGGATTATATATTCCCACAGCATCACTGACTGGAAGAAAGTAGTTCAACCTCAGGAGCTGGATAGGGTCAGGTGCTCTTTGGTGCTCCCACATGTGTGGGAAAAGGACTAGGTGCATTGATGGGGAGACAGATGAAGCAGAAGTTGAAGAAACTTCTAAGCAAAATCTGAACCCAAAAGTGTTTCCTATTTTAATATGCTAGACCTACTAGAAAAACAAGAACTGAATGTATAAATATTGCATGTAGAAGTGCAAGAAGGAACAAGAGAAAGTTACTTGTATTGCATAGTAGATGGAAACAAACCTGAACAAATGAGGGATTACAGGTTTTAGACTGAAACAACATTATACAGAAGACTTTCAGCAAAGAAGGCTATAAATTATTCATTTTTTTTTCAAAGAGCATTTTGTATTTTAATTAAATTCATGCTGTACATTTTTAATCAAAAACCAAAATATGTCTTTGTAATCTTATAATACCAAAAGGAAGCATTCTTTGTTTCTTGCTTCATCATAGACAACAAAAACTATCTGTAACACCTTGATAGCAATGATTAACATTTTAGAAATATTCAAATACAAAATTCCTTGGAGCAAACATGCTGAGTTAATAACATTTTCACTGACATTCTGTAAGACATGACATAATAGTATTTATCAGGAGTTTAAATCTGAGATGGCCAAGCTGGAGTTGGTGAGTCATAAATAGTCTTGAATAGCTTTGGGTAACACCAGATTACATGACAAAATCTAGCAGGAGACAGGAGTCAGGGAATAAGAGAAATGTGGTTTCTTCTCCAATATAAATTTGAGAAGGAAGGAAGGAAGGAAGGAAGGAAGGATTGTGTTGTATTGTACAAGGAGAACCTCCATTACACCTCTATTGAACAAGAACGAAGCTATAGTTTCACTTGAAGAAACGGAAAACCTGAAGCTATTAATTAAATTGACCACATACCTTAAAATCCCTTATGCATGCTCCTGAAACAATAAAATGGCTTTCCCACTACTCAATCTTCCCAATGGTTACAGTTCAGGTTTGAGAGTGGAGGAGAGGAAAATGGAAAGATCCAACTTAGCAACAGTGTCATCTGGGTTGTAAGTGGTGGAATTGGGAAAAACTAAAGATGAACTTTTTATTGCTCTTCTCATCACTGATTTGCTGTGCTCAGTAACAATTTGTTACTTGGAATTGCTGATAACAGCTAAATATATTGCTTTCCTTACTAGCAACTGGGGAGGCAGCAGTCAAAAGAAAAGGCATCTCAATCAGTCTCACAGCTCCAGCATGGCTGGCAGTCTAACTGATTGCAAGAAGGTGAAATCAGAGCAAGAGAAACACAGCGGGTTGGGATCACTGCATATGTCACACAAAAAGTGAAAATGGCAGCTTCAGCACCACCATCAAAGCCCCACCCATTATGTGAGTTGTACTTCAAAAATGGTAGTTTCCATCACAGTCTTGGGGCTGCTATCTTGACTATTTTGGCTATGCTGTATGGATATCACTGCCAGGGGCCATTAAAGAAGAGGACATGACAAAAACAGCAATGGGCAGTCACAATTCAAGTTTTCCCACTTTGTAGACATAATGGTACAGGTGCAAAAAGACCCACACTTATTGCATGACGCCCTTTGTTCCGCATACCCTGTTCTGTCAGGGTATTCACAGAAGGATGGGGAAGAGGAATTAAAAAAAAAAAGTCAAGATGGCTGCTGTGACCACGCAATCTAACCCCTGCCTCTTTATCATCCATTGCACATCAAAAAAGGGAGGGGCTTTAATTGTATGGTTGCAGATCTTCCTGCATGAGCACCAAAGTGTGTAAATTGCTTTCTTTACATTCTGTTAGAGCGGTATTTTTCAAACTTGGCAACTTTAAGATATGTGGACTTCAAGTCTCGTAATTCCTCACTGAACGTTCGTCAGCCAGCCACGTTGGCTGAAGAATTTTGGGAGTGGAAGCGCATACATAATAAAAGCTATCATGTTTGAAAAACACCTAGACCACATACATCACTAGATGCCATTCCAGACATCAAAAGATGAAACCTTTTGCTCAAAGCACAGCACAAAAACCAGCTGAAAAATTTTATTTTTATTTTTAAACTCGAACTGCATATTCGCCATCAACGTGAGTGTGTTGATCCTGAAGAGGACCTGAGTGTAGCCATATTTTATTCTAGCTTTTGTCTATTTTTTTTCTTTACTTCTTTAAGCTTTCTACAAAAGAATTTAATGTTACTCCAGGCTCGCCACTCTTTAGCTGGTGAGAGGGGAGTTATAGATATAAGGGAGATTGTTATGTCTAGGTAGCATTCTTTCCCGTGAGAACAGAAATGATGTCTGCAGCTAGAGGAAGGTGGAGTTTGGAGTCACCGGACTGTTGGACTATGAGTTGATTGGAGATTGTGACTCTGGAGGAAGTTACAAACTTTTGCTTTTATTGGGTATAATTCCAGAATCTAGCCAGAGTTGGAATTACACCAGTTTCTTGCCTATTTAATATATCCCTAATAAAGAGACTTTAAAGAAAGATGGATACCTTGGAACTTTATTCAGGGGATTTGTTACTTGGAAGGCTGCCACAGTATACGAAGTAAACAGAAGTGCTTGATTTGGCATTGGACAGGCTGCTTCAAGCGAGAAATGTGAAGATCAAATCTGTGACATTAACTCTCAAAAAGAAAAGATGAATTACGCTAGATGAAAGAGCTTTTAATTGTCAGCTTGGCTCTTTTTTCCTCTCCCTTTTGTATGTGTGTAAACCGTGTGCATTCACACGTGTGTGTTCAATCTTTACAAAAGTTACTTGGCTGATTCCCACGGAGTGAGTCCATTAACTAATTAGCCCCTTATTCTGATATAAATCATCTGACTGCTCAGTAAGATGGAAGAAAGGTTTGATTGCACTGGATCCAGTTCACATGAAAATGCCTCGATGGCACAACACCCAGACTGGGGAATACAACAACTGAAAATCTATGAAAGAGCTCTTAGTATTTCCTTTATGATTAAGTTCAGAATTCTCTGTTGCTTGCAGCTGACTCTTCCAGGTGACCATTTATGGCACCATTTTTTGAAATGAAATGTGCATCAAAAGCAGAACTATTAGGGTTCCTGTGATGAACAGCAACATTTTTTCTCAGCAGACAGGTAGACAAGATACTGAAATGATAAAGATTCCTTTCCTTTTGGGGAGAAAGAAAGGAAATGTTTGTTCTCTTTCTCTTTCTCCCTTGCTCAGTGACTAAACAATGACATAGAATCCGTGTAAGAAAATACATTTTCATTTAAAAAATCTTGCATCCATTAATAGCCTGGAAGCTTATTTTCATAATTTCAGACTTTTTATGATACACCTGTCTGATTTTTATCCATTCTATGTATTGATATTTTTGGCCTTCGGGGGCAAAATTCCAATTCTTTGCCGCCAATTATTTTATCAGTCAACTTGGCTATTTTCTTAATCGCAGTAATTTTACTCTGGTTCCAGATCAGCTCATCATGTGTATTCAGTATACACATAATAAGATAAAGGGCTTGAGACATTTTAGAAAAAGATTTTCTTCCTGGGAATTATGTTATTGATTAGACGCTAATATTTTCTTTCAAAGAACCAGCTAGCTATTAAAATGAAAGCATAGCAGATTTAAGTGCATTTAATGATTGCTAGTTATTAGCAAACCATCCGTTGCTATGGCATAGGAAACCATTATAAACTCTTGCTCGCTGCCAGTTGATGTGGTGGAGAGCCGACTACCCATTTTCGGAGTATGTGGAGATGCTCTGAACTTGTACTATTTTGCCAATTTCTCTCCTCTCTCCCAGGCTCTGAGAAGTTCCTTATGTCTGTCCTGGTGAAATAAAACCATTCCATTTCAACCTGATCCTCACCTTGAAGCTTGATAGTGTTTCTTCACTGCTTATTTCAACAGGCACAGAAAATAAAACAAAAAGAAACAAGGCTATTAGCAGAATGTATGATGAACTCAAATTATGCTTATCATCCAAAAGGGCAAATGCCTGCAGGAAACTCAGAGAACAGAAATGTGTAACCAATAGAATTTATTGAACTTAGAAGGAATAGATATAGAGGTAAGAGGCTTTTGTGTACATCCAGGGCTGTAGCTGAGCACCAGATTGTTCTAGTGATGAGCAGCGATTTAGGGCAGACTGTGGTAAAAAGATGTTTTCCCTCCCCCCCATAAGATTTTCAAGCCTGGAACTGAGTGGATTAATTTGAGAATGTCTTTTGTAACTATAATCTTATACAAGTATTCTATTCTGTTTTTCAATAAAAAAAGGAAACTGAAATTGGCAAACAGGGAAAATGTGAAATAAAAGTGCCTAATTGAAAGAATTAAACTAATAAGAAAATGGATTGTCTAAAAGTACAATAATAATAGTGAATAAAAAACAGCAACCCCTATCACCTTCTAAATCTGA
>JANHFL010003029.1:68493-80780 GCA_032468155.1 Oxyrhabdium leporinum
CCTCCTCCTAGTGTATTCCCACAGGTGCAGGGTCCGCTATTTGGATCATTGAATGCCACTTTGCACGGTACTGTATATACTGTGTACACACACAATGCATATATGTATGTATATATATGTTTCCCCTGCCAGTCCAATTCTAAGGAGCAGTGCTCATCCCTGTTTCTTAGCAGCATTATCTGAAGATCTTTCCATGGTGATGTGGCCAGCACGACTATATGCCAAAGTGCACAGAATGCACTGTTACCTTCCTGGTGCCAAAGTAGTACCTATTTATCTACTGACATCTGCATGCTTTTGAACTGTTAGGTGGGCAGGAGCTGGAGCAAGTTTCGGGAACTCACCCCATCTCATTGCGCTGAGGTCTCGAACCTGGACTGTCAGCTTTCCAGCTGATAAGCACAGAATTTTTAACTGCTGAGCCATCATGCACCACACACACACACACATGCACACACAATTGTTATTGTTAGTTATTAATATTTTCATTCAAGAACTGAAGGAGGAGTTCATGGCATTTCCTTTTCATTTTGCCCACCAATCCTATGAAGTAGCTGGAGGACAGTCCAGTCCCAAGGGCCCAAGAGAGAATTTGGATCCATTCATATACCTTCCTAGACCAGCACACCCTCCAGTATGCCACTCTGACTCATCACACTGGCACTTTGGGAGGCTTACTGTAAATGAAAGCAGAAAATAGGTAATTTTGCATTCCAAAGATTTGACAAATTTATTTCCTTTCTCCTCTTGATAAGACAGCAAACAAGCAAACAAACAAACAAGCAAACAAACAAATTGCATCAACATGTTATTATCAAATGCTGACAATGTAATCTGGGGTGAACTAAGCCACAAAATAGGGGCACATGAACTACAGTTTGCCCATCCCTGTCTTAAGCTAAGGGATGAACAATATCATAAATATGATGGAAGTAAACAGCAAAATGTGGATAAAAAAGCTTTTTATGAAATTGAGAACAGCATTGATTTCAGGAGATAATAAGGAAAAGTCTTCTACCAAATTTTCTTTCCAATTAGAGAGATTTTTCCCCCTTGACTTTCCAAGGTGAAATGCTTGAAATGATGTCTATTATTAGACCAGCTAGTCATTTAAAACATTTCCATCTTTTAAAAGAAAATGTTCTTTGGCAAAGCTCTGTTAGTGTGAATAGGGATTGCATCAAGGGGATGCTTTGAAGTGTGAAACTGAAAGCTGTCAATGAATTTTGTTTGCTGATGGATTCTTTGTACCTGCCTAGTTTGGACTCCTGTGTGCGCCTGTGTCAGCCTCAGAATTAACTGGATGGGGAAGGGTTTTGCCAAGATATATAAATATGCATGATACCTAATACTACTTTCCTAAAATAGGTGTCTAAAATATTTAGTGTAAAAGAATAGTGTTCTGAAAGAAATGGTACAGTAATGGTAAAAATGCTGTACTTCACTACTGCATATTACTGTAGTTGAGTGAATCAAGAAAAACAAATAACTGATCAAGCATCTGATATCCTTCAAAATGCTTTCAATTTTTCTTACATCATTTTAACCCACTACATTTAATATTAATCAAACACCATATGATGTAAAGCCAGGGTTTTTTTTAGCTACACATCCCTTTTATCTGAGTCTGCATTGGTTTCACTTCCATCTGCTTTCTTAAATGATCTACAATTGGCTGGATTCATATAACAGGGAAATCCTGGATAGGATCTAACAAATTTGGTTGGGTGGTGTCAGGTCAAACAGATGAGTCAGCTATGTGGAGGAGGAGAGATTGGAATTAGAGATAATTTTCCTGAAAACCTGTTTTAGCAGGCTGGGGAGGCATCAGGATGAGACTGATGTTGGGATGGGCAAAAAGTGTTATCTGGCCATTGGAGGAATAAGAATTGGCAAGGTGTCATTTGCCACTTCCAATCCAAATCTGATGCAAGATTATAGTGGATGAGGATTGCCCTATCAAAATTTTATTCCCTTAGGTTTTGAGTATTCCATGTTGCAAAACTGAGTTGCGGGATGGATGATCTTCCAGAGACCTTGGCAATGAATAGTTGCCTGGTCTCTCTGTTTGAAACTGGCTTAAGAACTAGCTATGGAAACCATAATGTGCTGACCTCTTCTCAAGGCTTAAATTTAATTTCACCTCCCTTTTTTATAACCCTGTAATCCCTTAATTCGAGGTAGAGTTGGGCGACTGGATGGAGCTTGAGTTTAATTTCACTAACCTAGTGAAATTAATTAGTTCAGGGAGTTCCATGCCATGAGAAAAGGGTACAGAAATAAAGCAGGAGTTCAGGGCTACCATAGGAAATTTGGACTTGCCCCACATCATAATAGCCCTAGTCAGATTGCTGTATGCTTGATCTGATTTTTAACCTTGGAGCATCTAATTCATGATCTAAAGTTGGAGACATTATCATCAGAACTTTATCATAGATCAATTAATCACACAGAAGGTCTTCTGCATCTCTGACCTTTGCAGGGTGATTTAACCAATTAGGATGGTCTACCCAGTTATTTTATCGATCTGCTTGGTTTCCAGAAGGCATTTAGGGAGTTATCCATTATTCTGACAGAGAAGTTCCATCATGAATCTTTTTTGATTACTAGAGTTCGGAGTTGGAGAAGAATGCCCTCAAGTAGTCTTTCCCTGTCTGCCAATTCAAAAGTCCTGTTTGCTTTTCAGAGGAACTTGAAGCGGAAAAGATGCCAAGAACAAAAGTGGGGCAAAGGAAAGTGAATGTGACCATCATAGGCTCAATTGTAGTTGACCTTGCAGCTGAATACCTGGATCTTGTCGGTCTAGTTCCAGGGCAAATCATAATGTGAAAACTGCATTGGCTACTCTTATAGATAACCTACAACCAGATTTTGATGAGAGGGTGCAGCCTTTCTGGTTCCATTAAAGCTGCAAGCAAACTTCACTACCATTCTGCACTATATCTTCTGCACTAGCAATAGCACTTAGACTTATATACCACTTCACAGTGCTTTATAGCCCTCTCTAAGCAGTTTTATAGCATCAGCATATTTCCCCCAACAATCTGGGTCCTTATTTTACTGTCCTCAGAAGGATGGAAGGCTGAGTCAACTTTGAGCCGGTGAGACAAACTGCCAAACTGCTGGCAGCTGGCAATCAGCAGAAGTAGTCTGCAGTACTGCATTCTAACCACTGTGCCACCACTGTGTCACTACCTGCAAAGGCTTGGAATCAGAAGGAAGGACTATTTTACAGTGATTCCACTTCTTACTAACTGGATCTTTTCAGTGGACAGTGATTGGAGGGAAAAATTAAGGTCTTGGCCATTACAATGTAGAAATCCCAAAGGCTCAGTCCACTTCTCAGTCTTATTTAACATCTTCATGAAAATATTGGGAGAGATCAACCATCATTACAGTATAAGGTACATTTCAGTTGGGCTGCATGCTGATAGACAAAAATGATTCAAGAGAGCAAGAGCTCTCCAGGATCTGCACATACTACCTCTGGTTTCCAAGTACAATTCTAAGTCATGGCTTTTAAACATTTATGTACTTTCTTCCATTTTTCATCTTGTGCAAACCCCAAATCAATGACTATTAAATTTAGGCTACCCCCTCCCACCAATGTTATTATTAAAAGTAAGAACTCTGTCTTGGCATCATCCAAATTGTTTAAAATGGTAGTGATTTTATATCCTTTGCATGTCTCTAATCTGCACTTATAAAGATATATCCAACTTAGAATACGTTCAGTCTAGAATCTTGAGAAGGATACTCCATGTTTCTATCTGAACAGCAAATGTATTTTCCAGAGTCAAACTGCCTTGATAGAGACCAGAATGAGATTCCACAAGCTGAAGTAATGGCTGAAATATATCTGGAAGAGCCTTAACTCAGCTGATCTGGGCTGAGAAATATAAATACCTGATTATTTGGCTTATTGCGGACTTTCATCCCATTCTTTGTTTATTAAAGAATAGAGGAAGCTGTGATTTAGCCAGACCTAAAAGTAACAGCAACAAATCCTCATATTACTATTACATTGCTTTCACTGTCAGTCACAAATACCTTGACTCATATGGAAGAGTGTTCGCCCTGGTGAGATTTAAGATCCTACCTTCAAAGGCAGTAAGAAGAATGCAACAATATCTCATTTCAAGAACACCTTTGCACCTATCTGTATGCAGAAGTTGAGACCATTGGAGATGCCCTCCTGAGCTGCTCCTGAATCATACTTGGTGCTTAAGAGTTAATATTCCCCCTTATCAGGAGAAGCTTCTACTGGTTTCAGGCTGAAATTGTGCTCTTTTTACCGAGAAACATGATCACTATAAATCTCATGAAATTATGCACCACTGTGAATTCCATTTAGAAGGCAAAAGTTTTGACATGTCTTTAACTCCAACTCTAGTTAATGTTTTGATCAGCGCCCATCATATCCATACCCATCCATACTGTATATATGCACACACATACACACGCATACACACACATATACCTTTTTCTCCCTTTTCCTTTCACTTTTTCAGCCACTGCCAACTGTTTTGATGTAATCTAATTCCCCTTCCCACATACACAGATATATTTATTTTTTAATTGTCATTTAGGGTATATGTTTACAAAGTCGTATAGCAAATAAATAAATAATGAAATAACAAAATGTTGAATGATTGACCCCTATGATTAACGTTGGGCTTTTCCTAAGTGTTCCATATGATATCTGGACTGGGAAAAACCATCAAAAGTTGTTTGTTTTAGAAATGTGGGAATTGATGGTGTTTTATTGCAACTCATATATGAATAGCTGACTATGTTATCTCAGTAAGAATTGATCGGCAGAAAAGTCAACCAGTGTTATCAAATCTTTTTGTGCTTGGGGCACATTTGGAATTTGAGAGCATTTTAGGAGAATTTTCATAAAATGATAAATTTGAGAGCTTGCCTTCCATAAGACCACATTGGATGTGGCCATAACACATTACTTATATATATTATATATATATATGATAAAAACAAAACAGAACAATTAAACAAGTGGATAGTTTTCTACCACCAACTTTTTTTCTTTGAATCTCTGTTCAACTTAGCTGTGAATTAAACATAATGCTGGAAAGTGTGTTATATCAGCTTCCACTTTAATTATTTTAAAATGATATATCAGCTGAACCAGAAAGTTGGTACTCCAGCAAGAGAGATTGCTTTCTACTTATGAACTTCAGTTTGCTTACCTTTGCCATTTCACAAACTTATTTTTATATTTTAATTAATTTCTTTGTTACATTCATTATGTTGTTAACTGCAGTAAAATGTCATACACTATTTTGTTAGATGTCTGTAAACAATCATTAAGTTTTGAATTGCAAAAAGAAGTTCAGTTTACTTGAGTCTCTCACCCCACAGACTATAAATAGCACTTGTGATCAAAGCAATAATAGTTTTTTACAGTCTCAAGGAGAAAAAACTGTGTGGTGAATTGTTGATACATAAACCTGTAGCATTTTCTTTTTCAGTCTCTTTTCTCTCGTTTCTCTTCACATTTTATGAGTGAAAAATATTGAAGAAAAATAACAATCTTCTGCTATGAACAATTTTCTTTTATGCACAGTCACATGGAAAGGATATAAAGCAATGTCTTTGAATTGACATTGATCTCATCATCACAGAGATTAGATACATGCCTTTGACCATAGAATAAATCCATATTTTAGCTCCAGCTTAATGTGTTAATTCAGCTTGGTCAACACATTAAGCAACCTTATGCCACATCAGCATATAAATTCAGAGCACTTTCAAACACAAGGTAGATGGAACACTATACAACTACACCATTTATATGCAAAATATATAGCTTCCAGGAATTCTGTAGATATTTATGATTCTTGGGTAGGACAATGTATCAAAATTGTTTAGACCAAGGAAGCTAAGTCCAATCAAAGTCAGGAAAGTCACTAAGTGAACTGAAAGTCAAGGTAAGCAAAACTGAGGCAAAACTCCTTAATACATCCTGAAGAAAACAGAACCTTGGATAGCTCCATACTCTACTGGCTGACTCTCAATTGGTACGAAGTGGCTACCAAAAATATTATCTCTACAGTATATACAAGGTGCTAAAGCATGTAAAATGCATATAGGCTAGCAAAACTCACAATGTGTTGATTTGGTAATTGCTTAATTTTCTAAGGTTGAAGATATCTTAGTACAACTCATTCTCTAATCCAAGATAGAGGGTTTGGCTGTTCATTATTCATACAATTAGAAATCATAATTTCATTTCCTCATTAATTCATAAGCCACAGCCATACAACCATTCTACATTAGATTACAGTTATTCAAAGAATGTGGATGAAAAAATGTGCAGGTACTGATTCACAAAGGAAAAGTTTTGCAACCCTTTGCTGAAAAAAATTCCTATAAAACTTTTTTTTTTAAGAATTATGGGAAATAATTTAGCCGGGCTTGTGGATTTTATGATAAAATGCAATCCCTCAAATGTTACAGTAACTATAGTTCACATGTTGCTGTAAATGGCATAACTCAACTGACCTTTGGTTGGTTTCCAAAATGGTAAGCTTTGTCAGAAAATCTTAGTGTATTTGGACCTAGGTAATATTTGGAAGGGAGATCATCAATACAGTCTATATCTGGGAAATCTAAAACGGTTCTCAGAAAAAGGCAATGGCAAACCAGTTTCACACTATTGCCAAGAAAATAAGATGTAGGACACAAGCTTGACTTGAGGCTTCTTTACTTTTTTTATTTGAATATATTTCACTATTGTAATGAAAGCTATTCATAATATCTTGCTTTCCAAAAAGTAGTCTCCAGAAATTTGAGCTCTTTTCAAGGAAGACTTGACCTTTAGGTTTCTGATTATCTGTTCTCTTATGACACTGACTGAGCAATAAAATTTTACACCATAAAACAATGCACCATTTCTCAATCCCATCACTGTCAAAGACCCATTTGATGATAATATACTTTCTTGGTAACTGTTGATTCTCAAGTTACTCTTGGTCAGCAGAGGACAAGTGATTTCTTGTCTATTTTTCTTTCCCTTGCCAGGTGAACACATTTTTTTATTTAGGCAAATCTTTTAGGACCATGTTTATTTTCACTGCTGAATTTGAAGAGATACCGATTGCTTTAGTCATTTTGATAGTTGTATTATTCATTATGGATTTAATTGTGTTTTATCTTATTGATTTTAATTGATTTGTCACCCTAAGTCCTATTCCTTAGAAGAAAGGCACATTATATTGTAAATGATATATATATATATATAACCATGAAATATATCCCTAATCTTACCAGTTGCTGGCATAAGTCGTAAAGTATAGGTTACAATTTTTAATTCATTATTATTGGAAACTTTGGTCATGGAGATTCATCTGGTTCTCAGCTTAATGCATTAAGTGCTTACTTAGTATTAAATAGCAGTCATTTAATGTATACCTTTCTCCTTCTCCTCCATTTTAAAAAAGAAAATATTGCTGGTACAGCATTTCCAAAATGCCAAAGTGCATGCTTGCATACGGGCACTCACAAGCACATGGGCATATGAATAATAAAATTAAGAATATTATTGATTGATTCTAGAGATGAAGTTTTTAAACCTGACATTTAGAGCATTCAAAATGGTAACTGCACACTCATATTGAAGCTTCAAAAGTCAGTGTTTAGGAGTGTTCAGAATTTGCTTACCAGCCAGAAAATTTATCCTTTAATATGTCATAATACAGATATGTCAGCACAAATTTGCTTATTTTTTTAATATAGTGTTATAAGACTTTTTTTTTTTTTTTTTTAAAGCCTGCTTTTGGTCATTCAGGCTTTGGAACAATAAGTTCTTTCAGCTACTTTCATTACAAGATTTTTTACGATATAAAAAAGGACAGGAAAAATAGAAGAACACAAAATAGAAACATCTAGCAAGCCCAATGTATGCATTTGTTTGTTTGCTTGTTTGTTTGTTTATATTAACATGTCCCTCATAAGGTGACTGGGTGGCTTACAAGTAAATAAAATAAATAAAAATTAATTGAATATTAAAACATTAAAATTACACAGATTATGATTATAAAATTATACTGAAACCAGGACCAAGAGATAGATGGGACTGGGGATGGATGTGATGGGGATGAGGTCTTACTGCCCTGTCAGTCATCTCCAGTAGTGAGACTCCTCTCGGTGTCCCAGGCCAACTGGGAAAGCCAGTTTTGATATCCTCTACTGTTAGAGTGTCCCACAGCAATGGGGGCAGAGCAGAAGAGGCTCTTCCCCTTATCAAACAAGATCTGAGGCAGGCTTCTTCCCCTGGCATGAGAGGGCCGGGCTAGTCCCACTGGTGAGAGACACTTACTCTGATTTCACTTTCTAAAGAATACTTTTATTCAGGAGATGATTTATTTGGGGATTTTAAAACAGATACAGTTCCATGTTTCTGAGGAAGACTTCTTTGTGGGTCTTGTTATGTTGCCATGTTCTGATCATAATTTTTATCATTTTGACATTTTGTTAGATATTTTTCCTTACTTTGATTTTTTTTTTTTAATAAACTGTCGGAGTTTTGTAAAATGACAAGAGCATGAATAAATAATATAATAATAGACGTATAAAAAGAAAGCGATAGAATAAGCAAGAGCACTGATCTTTTACGAATGAAAAGAAGTTTTGCCTTTTCCATCTCCTTGTAGATTTAATACACTTCTTGATTTGTTTTAGTCAATTAAACCAGCACAGAAAGCTCAGGCGTGAGACATAAAATAAAGCAAGTATCTTCCTACACACATATTTCTTACAATATATATTTTGTACACAAAGAATTTGGTAACCGAGCTATATCCTCATCATTTTTCTAATGTTACTTTATCTCAAGATCTAACAAAGCAGGCTTAGCTTCAACTAAATGCTGACTTGCAGAACCTATGATGGTGCAGAACATTTTGCTAAAAATACAAGGTGGCAGACATAAAATCCCACTACTTTTCTGTCGTCTTTTTAAAAATATAGGCAAGAAGAGTGGGGCAAATATCCTTTTAAGCAAGGATAAAATATAAAATGACCCACTGTCTATATCTTTCCGGTGTCACAGAGATGAATAAAAGAAGTTGTTGATAGCCGCTCACCAACTGCATCGAAGGCAAGCCATTAAACCAAGCCAGCATAAAAGCACTATGCAGTGTTGGTACTTTAGTGTGATATTAAACAAACAGAGTAGAAACTCTCCTCCTATTCTCCACAGGAAGTGATCTTCAAGCCTGAATTTATATCTTTTTGAAAGTCAGAGTCTTAAATTAAACAATCTTTTTAACATGGTTAAAAATCCAGAATAGTTACAAATTAGGGAAAAGGGAAATCCAAGGCAGAAACTTTTCCACCAGTCCTCTTCCTGTCTGGATCCATTATCTACCAAAATTAACTGGATTAACCAGCAAGAGCCAACATTGATTCAACCAAAAGAGACACCATCTAGTTTTATATATTGAAGCCAAAACCAAAATTAAAGTAGGCTGTATGCGGGACCTGTTATCTTTATTACAACATATTTTATTCTAAACGGATCCTAATGGCCTCTGTTATATTAAAATAATATTTAAGAACCAGCACAACTTCTGGGGGCAATACAATATTAAATATATACTTTCCATGAGATCATAGTTTGAAAAACAACCATTAAACATTTATGGAGTTCAACATGCAGAATACTTATATAATTATAATTATATTTATATTATGCTTATTTATTCCTTCTATTCCATTTACATTTTGGGAGAAAATATAACTTTCAGTTGTCCCAAGGGTGCTGTTTTCAAAAGGCAATGGGACTTTCTTGGGGGTTTTTTTTTCTTTGAAAACATTTTGCTTCTCATCCAAGAAGCTTCTTCAGTTCTGAAAAGCGATTTTTTTCCCAAATAATAAACAAGGGAAGTCCAGTTGCCTTTTGGAAAACAACTTTGGGTGAACTATGATCCAGATGATTGAAAATCTTCACAGAAAACGTTCAGTTGTGTTAGTTTCTGATCAATAGTCGTTCTGATAATAATATTGAGCATCCCTGGAGTTTTCCTTAATACAGTCGATATTATAAAAGTACTAACACATCACCTATATACTGTACAAAATTGTCAGAATAAATGTAACCAAATTTTGCAGATAAAAATCTGAGCTGGTAAGACTTTTGACAGGGAATTAATATAAAAATTAAATACAATGCAGCCAAAATACACCTTTTTTTTGCTCGTTTCTTTATGAGATTTACAGGTAGTCCTCGACTTAACAACAGTTTATTTAGTGACTGCTCAAAGTGACTTATGACCATTTTTTACACTTATGACCATTGCAGTATCCCCGTCACAAAATCAAAATTCAGAGCTTGGCAAATGACTCATATTTATGACATTTGCAGTGTCCTGGGGTGATGTAATCACCTTTTGTGATCTTCCGACAAGGAAAATCAAGGGAGAAGCCAGATTCACTTAACAACCATGTTACTAACTTAACAAGTGCAGTGATTCATTTAACCACTGTGACAAGAAAAGTTGTAAAATGGATCAAAATTCACTTAAAAACTGTCTCACTTTGCAAGAGAAATTTTGGATTCAATTGCAGTCATACGTTGAGGACTATCTGTGCTTCTAACTAACCTTTATTGAAATACTTTGATGAATAAACAACAACAGTAATCATCTACCTATGAAGAATATGTCAATTTCTTCCATAGCTTGTCCTAAGGGATCGTTTCAAAAGCTGATTTAAAGTCAGTCTTTGTATGATGTACCCAAAATAGGATAATTTGAGCCTGAGATTAGAATTATGAAAGTAACAATAATTCCTTAAAATGTTAGTAGTTCAATCAATACAACTAAAGAAAACTCAAGGCCTGAGATCCATCAAGAGCTATTAGCTTTTACCAGTATCAGTTTTTCTAGCGCTTTCCTATTTTCCGCTTTGTTGATAATTTGATGAAATCACAGGCTGTGCAGGCCATTAATTTAAAGAGGCTGAATTAAGATCCAGTTATAATGAGTCTAATATCTGCTGCAAAAATGGAGTTAATATGTATTAACAGTTTAATCTTGGATTACTACAAGCAATCTTCAATTAACACCAAAAACTTTCAGGTCATAACTAGGTGTTGAAATGTTGACTGATCTCCTAGTAGGCATTCTTTTTCTCCCATACTTAATAGGAATACCCACCTCTCTGTTTCTCTAAGATCTAATTTCAGTAATTGTATACATACTAGGTAAATATTCTTTGTTATGAATATATGCCAGCACATTGATTCCACCTCCAATTTGGTGTGATAAAAGTAACAGTTTGTTGGCTTTGCAAGATTGCAAAAACCTTCCTTTTTAAGAAACTGCAACATTATGAACTTTACAGGTTGTTTAAATTTGATGAGCTTCGCATGGGTCAGACAAGTAGATACAAATATGTCTAACAAATGCTAGCTGTGAGAAAATTTTAAAGCAGGGTCCATTTTCTGGGAAAATCTGAGTAGTAAATTGGGTCACCAAATTTAACCAGGGCTGTTAGGTTATCATATACTCAATAATTCTCCCAAGAAGCTTCATATCTATACGTGAGGTAATAGCCTGCCAAGGTCCATAAAATTAGGATCAAATGAGACCTTTCTACTTGGAATATCAAGAGCATCTACTCTATCTTCCCTTATGTTCCATTGCTGGCTGGTAACTTTAAAAGGGAGAGAACATTAACAGAAGGCTGGTTTTGTGGGATGGAAGGGAATTTATTTTTTTTCTAATTCAGCTCTGTTTAGCATCATTGAACATTTGAGAAACTTTATATCATCCCATATCAGGATCCATGTTTAGGAGGTTCAGATTTACATCTTAATTCAAGTGAGCTTTAGCTTTGTATCAAGATGGAATCATGAAAAACTATTGCAGTTCATGTCAGAATCAATGAATGCACAGAAAGAACCTCTCACTTCTTTTTCATCAGATCTTCTCGATGCAACTGAAACTGTAAGAGGTTCCACTTATTTCTTTGACCTTCCAATTAAGACAGTTACACTTCTGAAGTACTTGTCTCTTTGCCAGAAAGTAATTAAATGCCAAGTAGATGAACAGAGATTTCAGCCAGATTTCTCTTTGTGAGGAAGGAAAACAACTGACTTCCTTTCAGAGCTCTCTAGCTGAATAAAAACAAGGAAGTCCACAAGAATTTTAACTGTATGATTCTTATAATCTCCTTCTCACAGTCTGTTTATTTATTTATTTATTTTTTACATTTATATACCGCCCCATTCCGAAGACTCGGGGCGGTTTACAGCTTATAAG
>JANHFL010003029.1:91270-103688 GCA_032468155.1 Oxyrhabdium leporinum
CTCACTGTGGTGGAGCGAGGTTCCTGGGAAGATGAGCAAAGAATCACAGAGTATATACTAACTCTATTACAGACTACCATACTAAATCTCGACTTCTTTTATTCTTCTCTGCAAGCTTTCAGGCTCAGTGAAGACCAGCTGCTATTTCTCAAGCCAATCTACTGTATATGGTTGTTTTTAGAAGGATAAAATAAAGCAGATTACAAATTCAAATCAAGAAAATAAATACATGAATGTTGTATTATCAAGTAGCAATGCCTGGGAAAAGGAATTAAAATCAAGTGATTGTTGCATTAGGAAACAGAAAATTGAAAGAACAAAGGCTAGAATGTCCTTTCTGTCATTCTTCTTTTATTTTTCAAATGTATCTAGCAGCTGGTCTCATATATGTGACTCTGGTTGGCTTATAAACAATTAAAGCAAATATAAAAGCATAAAAAAGAACAGTTTAAAAACAAAAAAGCCCAATATAAACCGGATTTTTAAAAAAGCCTTCATAAAATACATAAAAGTCACAGCCAAGGTAATCCATTCATCCAGGCAATCAGTACAACCCTTCCAACAGCCTTAGCCCACTGCCACGTCCCCATGCTCTTGGCAAAACCATCTCCTCAGGGCCTTGCAAAAAGCCAGCAGGGTTGGGGCCAATCTGTTCTCTGGAGAAGGGGGAATGATGTTCCCCAGATAAACTTTTATGTTTAAATGACACAAGCAAGATTGCTATTGATTTTGGTGGAACAGTCTTCTAATTCTATATTTTGTCTTTGTCTTTGTGACTTCTAGCATATTCATAGTTTCTGCTGCCCCTGGCTGCTGGGAACACCCATAGACATCCAAATAAATGTAGGTTTCCTGAAATCTGGCAAAACAAAGGACCATACTCTGTAAGGGGGCCCTATTCAAAAGCCACCAACCTTGCTTACTTCTCAGGACCGGTACTGCTCTTTTCTTACCTTAATTCTTTTAATGGCATGCCAGTATATTGAATGACTAGGCCACTCATTTTAAATGCCTTCTACCTTTGTTTTAAACAAAAGCCAAGACCCCTGACCAGAAGAACAACTTCTTCCTTTGTTCTCACCACAACAGGGACTTCTTCCTTTATTTCTACTTAAGCTCCTTCTGTTTTGAATTGCAGCTGAAGTTTTGAAAGTCCCATGAGGTCCATAAACCTTACTGTGCTCAAATCACTTAACAAATTTTGCTATTTATTTGTAGAGGTTGGAAGCACCAGAATGCAAACACTAGCCTTTTTTTTTCTGTTATGCTAGCAACTGGATCCAAAATTGATCCAAGGGATTTTTTTTCCAGATGCTCAGTCATGCTAAATACCTTCTGAGAATGAATTATTTCTTTAAGAAACTAATCCCATGTCATTTAGCTTGCCAATACTTGTCATGAAGAACCTGCAATTGACTTTGAGAGGTTTTTGATTGCTCAGCTATATTGTTCATGTAGTCTAAGCACTGTATCCATAGTCACCATACGAACTTGCCAACTGGAGAAACAAAACCAGGCTTCATCTTTTTCATCATCTTCACTCTTGATCTCAGCTTAAAGACCTTCATAAAATGTCGTGGTTTGCATTCACAACAGATGGCAAGAGCTGTAATTAAACGAATAAGGATTGCAATCACTATCTATTAAACATACCACATAACTGAGTTTGGAATATGACATCCATTAATGTGAAAAAAATTCATTGTAACAAGTACTTTTTGAGAAAGGTATCCATATCGAAAAAAAGAAAAAGGTTTTCAGAAATTACTTATATTGACTAGGAGTTGAAGAACTTGCTAATGTTTAAAGAGGAGTCTATCTGGTGTGATCTTCATGTGTTCAATATTTATGGTTTCCAAAGAAATAAACATCAGCATGTTTGCAGACCATCAATATATCACATCTATCTTTTCCTAATTAATATTTTCTTTTCCTGCAACTATTTATTCAGAATTTCCTTTCTTGACTATTGTCTTAATGTTTTATGTATGCGTGCATTTATTTATTTATTTAGAGCAACTTTTATAACACTTCAATCAGTTGACTTTAAGTGGTTATGAATTACTGTTTCCTTCTTCATCAGACTGATTATTGCTTCATACTTTTTCTACTAAAACATTAAAAAAAACAGAATTAAAGGAATCACATTGAAAATGGGTGCACGTTCTATTTATGCTAATTATTCAGAGTGAAAACTTTCCATTTCAGTGAGCCTCATTGGTATTCTGCGGTGAACTTGACTGGGAAAAAAGACAAGGAAATGGAGTTGTTATCCACCAACTGCTTTTAACTAGAAAAAAGGATAGCAATTTAAATAATATTACACTGTTAATTTTTCTTTGCCTTGCAATTGTATGACTCTGTTCATCATAAAATAACTGGAAAGTCAGAGTCTCCTTGCATACTGCCAGGGGAATCTATGCTAAAGAACACTACTATCTGCTTCTCTTCCCTTGATTAATTCCAAATAGTGGGACACAAGTTGTATAACAAAGAAACCTCAGTAGTTTGTGTGAATATATTGGCTCTTAAGTTCATGGGAGATTTAAAAAAAAAAAATCATGGCTGCTGTGAAATATTCAGAAAATGTATGGAAAAGGGGTCTTGATAGGTAAAGGAGGAAAGTTGAGAATTATAGTGTGAAGCAAAATTACTTAGTAAAATAAGCAAAGAAAGGAAAGGCAGACATTTGCTGAAACAGTTATTCATTTGGTCAAGGAAACTAAATCTGGCTGATTCCTAATGCTTACCTGTTGTACAGACTAATTTTTCCATGTACAAAATACTCTAAGGAGTTGGTTTTTCTGCCCTCAAACCACATGGTGGGAAAATATATTTCTGTACCAGACTGAACCAACAATTTGTATTAGTTTTCATGCCATAAAACTATGACATGGATGTCAGAAATGCTTGAAATAAATGTGTCTTCTGTTATCAAATAATCTGCAAGTAAGAAACAAAAAATAATAATCATGTAACGATTAAAGGTTTCAAACGAATTCACTGATTTATTATTTTTTTATCCTGCCTTGTTATAAAGAATTCAAAGTAGCGAGAATGCTTAATACCCCATCCTCCTTTTTTCCCTACAACAAACCTGTGAGGTTGGTTGGGCTGAGAGGACATGACTGACCTAAACTCATCTAGGCAGTTTTCATGCCTAAGGCGGGACTAGAATTGATCTACATTTTCTAGGCTTTTAGGGTATGTTATATTTTGATCTCATTTGTTTTTTATCTCAAAATCCTGAGCTGGACAGAAAGGCATAGTCCTAACAGATCAATGTACACGTATGGTTCAAATATTTCATTCCATTTTCAAATTTCTTTGCTATACACTACCTACTTAGTTGTGGCCTAAAATGAATGCAAGACAGTTCATGCATAACCTCTGTTAATTTCAGTAATGATGATTAATATTTATTTCTCACTCCTGAAAGCAGTGCAGTTTTATACATTAGTTTTATACATTAGTTGTAGTACACAAACCAACTAAAGCCCTCCAAAACAGCCTAAGTAAATCAAAAGACCCAGCAGTCCTAGCAGAAAACACAGGTCCTTTACAACATACAGTGCAAGAATTGTAACAGCCACTACATAGGAGAAACAGGCAAAAGACTAGAATAACGTATCCATTAACTCCAACTAGGCGTGAGAGGACATGATGAAAACTCCTTAATTTCACAACAGATAATAGATTTAACCATAGTTTCAACTGGGAAAGTGTGACCATTCTAGACCAATCCAAATTCAAAAATGCTAGAAACTTCCTGGAAGCCTGGCACTCTGACAATCAGCTATCACTAGGCACACAGATATTTGCAAGATTTACAGACAATTCAAAAGAGACAATCAACACACCCAAAAAAAAGGAACAAAAACCAAAATACCTCACCAGCAATCAACACCCAGATGAGCAGAAATTAACACCAGGATTAAAATTATACCACAGTGCAAAAAGCAAACAATACCCCAATCAAACTAACAGTAAATAGCCTAAACAAAGAACCAACAAACCACTCCCACACACAATGACAGGTTACAGGACTATAAAATGAAAGAAAACCTCATTCTCCTCCAACATTGATGTTGCTGCCTAGTTTGGTAATGAAATGTCTGTAAGAAAACATCAAAGTTCAGAGAGCACCAAGAACCCCTCAGATTTATGCTTTCTTTCATTCAATAAATATGAATATAGAAGAAGAGATTGTGAAGGTTTCTAATTATCAAATTATCAACCAAGTGCAAAGTAATGTAGAGGAATCTAAATGACATTCCTACATTTTCTTTTTAACAATGTTGCCTTCTTGGAAAAACAGAATATAGATAATCCTAAATACTTTAATTGTAGTTTAGGGTGAGCAAGGCTTCATATTTGGATAATAAAGCAAAGATTGTGCCAGCTTTATAATTCGAGACTAAATGGATATCAGTAGGAAGAAAGCTGACTATGGTGCAGATTCATCACAGGTTTAGCTAGAGGGACTGGTTGTTCATCATCCTTTAAACAACTGTGATCATTAGCCTGTCATTTCAAATTCTTCATGGTCCAATAACTGGCTGAGAGAGGTAGCCAGCTAAATAGCAGAATAACAGAGCATTCCCACATGAGCTGAGGTAGGGCTTTATTTGGCAGTTGATCTACCAGCCTCAAAATCATGCTAGCTTACTGTGGGTGAAAAGAGAGAACAGCTATTTGGTTTTATTTTAATTACCATAGCATGCTGACACTTCCTAGTTTACACTCCTAGTCCTTTGTTAGAGAGCAGAAAGAATTTGGAGTTGTAAGGGAGATAACCTTGACAGAAATATGGAAGAACTTTTGGCTCAATGCATCGAAACTTTGAAAAATGTCTAATTTGACTTTGACACTTCCCATCCCCGAGCAAAAAAGAAACAATGATCTATCTCCCCTATCAACTAGGCATCTAGGCCACCCTGAACAACAGCACTAGGCAGCAATGGCCTGGGCCTCAACCTCAGTCCTCCTGCCACCAGTGTTACTTGAAAAGGCCACCTTGCACCATTATGTACCAAGTGGTGCAAGACTTGGGGAATGGCGTGATTATACTAAGAGCCCAGCACTCCCCAGGGTCTGCCACACACTTATTTTCAGGTATTGTTCTTTCTCTGGCGAGAGACCCAAGCCTACCTAAGGCTGCTTCAAGTTGTACAAAGTCTTTGCTCTTGAAGCCACTATAGAGAATGCACTTCTGTAGCCTGTAACAACCATGTGGAAGCACACACCGTTCTTGTGCAATTTTTGGAGACTCCAGAGGCCATGCAAAAGTATGCCCCATTCTCGTACAGCTACTGCAGCTTATGAAAATTGGGTGAGAATGGAGCATGCTTCCGAGAATGGTTTTTGCTGGGTGTTGGTGAACACTGGTATGTCAGCCCAAATATCATGGCATGTCATATTTGGCATATGTGTCATAAGTTTACATAACTGACTGAAACATTTTTAAGTTCTAGGAAGCAAGATAAATTTCAGAAATTTTAGTCTCCCTAATTCACTGGGGTATAACAACAACAGGAGATTAAGCACACTCAGACTTTCAAGGTTCTATTACTACAGCCAATTCTGATAAAGAGTAGTCTTCTTGTGCATTTAATTGTCTGGTCTAGCTAGTGAAGCTACTGGGCTGAGAGATGAAAGACCAATTTTATATGTGAAGACCTTGTTTTTATGGACATACAGGGATATTTCAGTAGTCTCCTTCAACTCACACTCAATATCAGAGAATTTCATAGACACATATATGCAATTTTTATTGTAAACAGTACAGAAAGGATTTATCATTTCCCTCTTATGGATTTTTTTTTTTACTTCCCAACCTAACCTTCAGCTCTGGCATTCTCTGATGGTCTGTCAACAAGGTGCTAATGAGGCCTGCCCCTGCTTATCTTCTTAAAGTAAATTATGGGCTATTTATTGCAACTTTATTTACTGAAAGGGAAAAAGAAAGAACCAAGGGTAAGCACTTCAAAATCATATTTATTTCAAAAGAAGATTTTTAAGAATGTTCTTAATGCTCACACTGAAATCTGTAACTTGAAAATATGTATCTTGGGCACTGGTTTCTGTTTCAAATAAACCTCCATTCAAAGAGCTGTCACACAGTTTGGGGTTCTCTAACCAGCCTTATCGTGAAAAAGAAAAAGAAAAGTTGGCGAAAAATGTTGAAGAGAAAAGAACTGTAAGTATCCTATTTGCCCAGGAAACACCATCTCCAGGGGATGATGATGATTGCCCATCAGAGTGGTAGTAGTAGAAATAAATTATGATCAAACACAGAGGCTAGACTACTGAGAAAAAAAGCTGGTGGTTTTTTTTCAGCTAAGCTGAACAAGCAAATAAAAATCCTAAGCCAAAATTGGAATATTAGTGTTTGGGTTAAAGGATGACGAGGTGGACATAAACAGAATGAAACAGAAAGGACCACTGAAATACAGTAATCTTTTAGTATTACTCTAGGAAGGACAGAGGAAATATACTTGATGGTGCTGTGGGAATGCACACCATACAAAATATTATGCAAACCAATTAGAAATTTCAAAGAAAAAGTACTACAACAGTGCTGTGAGAATCCTAGGACCCTGCCCCTGAATGATTGACATCAGCCGTCCCAGGTAAACTAAACAGGAAACATGGCAAGATAAGCTAACTTTATTGTAAGCCCGCATGAACAGAATCTTGCAAAACTCAAGGCACAATTTTTTCACCACCACTTTTAACTGCTTGATCCATCAGGGACCATCCTTCCTAAGTTTGCTCCTCTGACTGTTAAGCAATTGTGGCTCCTGCTCTCTTATCTGATTGTTTCCTAGGCAGCATCGCTTTCCCTCTGTCCCCAAGGTCATTCATACATTCCATTTACACCATTTTATATCAATTGAAAAGTTATTAAAACTCAGATAAGAAGTTCAACTTCTACCTAAATGTATTAACTGACTATAAAATAATCTCTGAATCAAAGGATTGGAAATGGCCAATATAGTACTTTTTTAAAAAAAGGATTGGGAGGTTGTATTACAGATCAAGTGACTGGAATATTGGAAGATCCACTACTACCCAGCAGCATTGCTGTATTGTACTTATTCTTTTGGCTACTAAAAGCAGTAGGTATAGTTAAAGCTGGCTTAACAAGGAGTGCCTACTTGGATCATTTCTGTCAGGTGTGAACAACCAGATCTACACATGAAGAATTCAATTACCTGATTTATTGCTTATATATAGAAATCTTCTCAGACTAGTAATTTGTACCTGAGTGGGACTAGATAGGATTCAATAGCATTCAAGGAGGGTCAGACATTGCTATCTTGTGCCCATGTAGGGATTCTAGACTAAGTACATGTTTGACTTCTCCCCCTGGCTCTGGTTCAGCCAGTCTCTCTTCTCCAATTCCACCCAAGTGATTTATAGTGCCTTTTAGAATAATCTAATCATCATTGTGCCAAAATAACAAGGATAAACCTTATGTTACTTCAAATATGGCTGGGTGAAATTATTAAGTTGCTATAACTCAGTAACAGGAAAACATCCTTTCACTTCTTTAATTCTATCTGGCATGCTTCTAATTGATTACATTGATAATCTTGGGCTGTTATAATTTCCAGTCCCTACTTTTTGATCCCACAATCATGTCTCCCTCTTCCCTGATAATAGACTTGACATCCTACCAGCTTCATATGGTTTAGCAGATCTGTGGCCTTTAATTTTTTTACATTTAAATCAGGCATTTTAATTTTCTGTATAATTGTAACATCATTATAACAATTCTTCTTCTTTGCCATAATAAGCACCAGTTTACAGAATGCTCTCTGTGTATACCTCAATTATTTCTATTTTATGATATGATTTTATTTTACTTTATGTTGCTTTATTTAGTTTTATTATTGTGTACATATTCTGCTGGATAAAGCAACACCCACATTAATAAGAAGGACTATTTTTGTAGAAGTATATATATTTGCAGTTGCCCTTTAATGGGAAATCTATTCTTGCTATGATTTAGCATGTGTCAAAAATTAAGTAATAGAAATAATTCAATTGATGCGGATAAAATCACTAATCACTGAAAGGTTCCTTAGCATATTTAATAGTCCTTGCATAGACTGAAAACTGATTCTATAAGTTTGAAAGAGTACTAATGAACACACTTTAGGATCAGGACATACAAAATGCAGGGATACTTTGCATAAAAAGTATCGTCTTCCATACTTTCAGATCTTGAATTAGTTAAAGGATCTTCTTGAAACCAGAGGACTGGGGAGGGGCGCAATAGAGAATGATATCGTATTAGGAAGTACATTTTAATCAGATTTAGCCTGTTGACAATCTAATCTTTTTCATTTTCTGAACAAACTACATTTGTAAAAAGCAGGTCAGATACCAACACAGAGAAAAGAAAATAGGATGAAATGACAAACTTTGTGTCTCTGTTGTTTCTGCATTTACTTCAACAGGATCACCCTGTTCAAATTTAGCATTATTGGTAAAATGCTAGTAGAAATCAAGTTACCAAGCTTAATAAATGTTATTTTGCTCCTCCAACATACACACTTCTAAATTTTGCCTGCTATTGATGTTAGTAAACCATACAATTGGATTGATTTCTTTAAAAAAACAAAAAACAACTGTCTTTGAGGCCTCGAAGGGATATATTTAGTTTGGCTATATTTAGTTTGACTTTGCCAGCCTTGAAGAGGGAAAACCTTTGGTTTTTGCTTTCATTTTTCCATAATAAATTATAGACAAACTACAAAAAGAAACAGTTTAAAAGCTGAATAAATGTTAGACATTTGCAATCAACCTATTGACTCTAGTCTGTATTTTTTTGAATTAATGAGACTCTTATAGGCATTAATAATTTTAAAATAAGAAACAGGTCCTGAGAAAGCTTCTTTAAGTGGATTTTTATTGATTATTATTACAGTAATTAATTACTGTATACTTTCTCATCCATCAAAGTGGCTTACACAAGATAAAATACATTAGTTACAATCAAATTCTTATAAAGGTTTCTATTTGTATCAGAGCAGCTTTAGTAAAAATGCATTCCTACTTATACTTAAAACGCTTGGGAAAATGAAAATGTTCTACTACTCCAGAAGAGATATTATACATGAACTAGGCCAACTATTGAAGAATATTAATATTGTGATGTTACCACCCAAAAATTGCTATCCCTAGTCACTTTATAACAAACTCCTAAAAATCTTAGTAATTGCTAATCAGATAGATTAATTCAGAGGAAGTTGATCTTCAGGTATCTTTGTTGCTGTCAAGTCTTTCAATATATAAATTTATGTTTTCAATGATGTTCAGAGACAAATGAAGAATCACTGCAATTCTTTCAAGGTTGGCAACATATTCCATATGGATACCTCTAGGAAATTTCTGAGAAGCTTTCAAAGCCATTGTTCATAAATGTATTGCATCAAATAATATCTCTTATCAAATAAGGATTACTTGCTGCCCAAACATCTTTATTTAGAAGAAGGAGCTGTAGTTAGTATAGTAACCATAGCTAATAAAATCTACTTTGTACCATGATAATCATTTCGGTCTCTAAAGACAACACCAAAATTGAATGCATCCCAGACCAAGGCAGTACAATTCAATAATTCTCATTATGTCCATTTCTGACTTTAGGCAAAATTCCATAGTTTTAATTTCTGAATGTCTTCAGTCAGTCTTTAGATCAGAAACTTGCTGAATATATCCAGGAAATGTGGTATCTATATAATTACAGCTACAGGAGTTAACTATTTCCATTACATGGAATAATGCAATATAGAATTTAAGAGGAGTAAATAAAAGCCAGCCCCAGTGTATGAGGAGAAAAAATCAATTAAAGATGGGGGGGGGGAAGATGTCACGCCCAAGAAGTGGGCTCAGAGACACCAGCAGATTGGGGTGTGGAGGATGCTGGAGAAACTTAAATCTCTAGTTTCCCAAATGTGGCACTAACAAACCATTCTTCTGTCATCACAGAAGGCTCCCCAACCAACAAGGATTTCAGAAAGTGTGACAGACCACACCAACAATGGTACAAAGTACCTGTGTTCTACAAGTAAGGAGCAAAAACCAGCTGGACATGGCAAGTTGGCTGTCTCCTCATCATGCCAGTAATGCAAAAGGGACAGCAACTATAAATGCTCAACCAGGAGAGGATTCAGACAACATGGCAACCACCACTTCATTGCTGGAAGTAGCCATCTCCAAGCACTGTGTTCTGTATCTCTGATTACTGTTAATGTCTTGACCAGAGCTTGTTCCTGACTCAGGCTTTGGCTCACCCTTTGGCATTCCAAGATTATGCTATGCTCTCAAAGTCAGACCATTTAACTTTGCTAACATCTCTTAGGCTCTTAGCAAGCTCATCATACTTACTCCTAAGCTGTGACTCAAGCACACCCTGGCATCTGCTTGGTGCCAACTTCCTATAAAACCTTGCATACACATCCTGCCTGACAGGTGTTCCAGCATTCATCCTTGCTTCAAAAGCTGGGCCACAAAAAAGGCAATGCATGAAGAGAAGTGATGGATGTGATGGATGGAAGGAAGGAAGAATTGCAAGGTTAGGAAAATATGGAAAACTATAGTAAAAGGTGATGTTATGAAGTAAAAAAGTAAAGGTTTCCCTGTCAGTCATGTATGACTCTAGGACATGGTACTCATCTCCATTTCTTGGCCAAGGGAGTCAGCAAAGACAATTTCCATGGTCATGTAGCCAGCATGACTATATGCCAAAGGTGCACAGAACACAGTTACTGTACCTTCCCACTGAATTGGTACCTATTAATCTTCTTGTATTTGCATGCTTTCAAACTGTTAGGTGGCCTAACAGTTAGATGGGGCAGGTAATGGGAGCTCATTCCATTGCACAGAGCTTGGGTCTCGAACCCAGGCTGTCAGGTCTCTAGCTGACAAGCTCAGCATCTTTAATTGCTGAGCTATCGGGCCCCTGGTATGAAGTAGATTTAGCTATATTTCCTTTTCTTATCTCATACCTTTAATTGCCTACTGCATTTGCTTACTACTAGTTACACCCTTTCTGAACATCTTTATGCTAAAAACAATGGCTTGCATATTGATTTCACAGTGCTGCACTAAATAAAATACTCCAGATTTACTTTAATTTCAAGCACATTTACAAATACATCTATTTAAGAATGATATTTCCTATTTTAAGATATGCATCATCAAAGCAGGGATGTATATTTTTTATAACTAATTTTTCCTCTTATGCAGTAAATTAATTCATATCCATTGTGCTGTAATATCAATCAGTTATATATTCTCAAATAGCAGGTACGTTTAAACCTATGTACTTGTCTGTATATATATCCACATGAAGAGAATATTTATCTGCCTTTTTGAAATGCATAAACTATAATTGGAAATCTACTTTAATGGCTTTTGTAAAAGATTGTGCCTAATACATTTTTTTTCTTAAACATACAAAACCATTTAACAATATGAGCAAAATATAAATTTATGATTCAGTAAGGATATTTTAGATTACTACTTGTGTGACTATTCTTTTAAAAACGTTTTCTGGTCATTTGAGATGATAAAAGAGAATTTTCATTTTCACGGTATTATAACAGCCTCCTTCATATAGCAGTACAACATTAATAAATTACATCTTCAACATTTTAAGGCTGCATTTTAAGTTCTGCCCAGTTGTATTAGTGTCACGCACATCTATTTTCTTGAACAACCAGATTTCCAGAAATAGAAACCCAATGAATTTTAGTGCCAATTTTAGCTTACTTTTGTCATTATTCATGCATAGCCCACCAGAAGGAATTTCCATAGCACACCAGAAAATTGTGACATATAATCTATAGCTTTTCATACATTCCCCATGCTAAAATGATGTTATGGTTTGGCAGGCTTGCTTACCAGGCACACAAGCATCTTATCTGAGCTATTTTTATGTGATAAATTTTGTAACGCTATGTGCCAGCCAGAGATATCATGGAATAGAAGTCCAAAGCAAGTATTTAGTTTGATCATCAACCATAATATCAAAGGATTTGGATTTTCTCACTGCCCCATCGGAATCACATCAGCAGCAACATCTAGGTGTACCAAGTTAAAATGGGATAAAAGCACATCAAAAACAAAAAATAAAAAGAGGGGGGGAAATCAAGTAAGACCACCATATGTAGTAGCAATATACAGGGAAAATAACTCAGTTATTAAATATACTGTCAGGGTTCCATCAAAATTCCACTCATCATTCAGCACTCAGACACGATTAGATCCAAGTAAGAATTTATTAGAAAAACCATGTTGACACATCTGGGAAAAACCTGAATCTGAAGCCCCCAGGGTTTTTCCCTTCCCCAAGAGAAATCAAAGATCCACCTCCTGGCCATCCCCAATGATCACATGGCCCAAT